>JAJHUR010086887.1:153726-183405 GCA_027495735.1 Lutjanus campechanus
TAAACATACCCACTGTAATGCACTGTGTATGATTTACTGATGTTCTCTCTTGCACAGGGAGACACTGTGGTCGATTGCTTTGAAGTGTCCTCCTCAGAGCCTCTCCTCTCACAAGGTGAAACTTGGTCATCTGTTATCTCTCTGGTCAGATTTTTACAGCTCTGCCTCCTTGTATCTGATCCCCCTCTATTCTATTTTCTACATTTATCTCCATAGTGAGCCACTGTCTGACAGATACCTCAACACGAGGAGTTGCCATGGTGCCCAAGCTGGCGTTGGACGTCATGTCCTGCGAAGTGATGCGTGTGCTTCAGCTGACAGACAGCTGCATCGTGCCAATCAGTTATCAAGTCCCTCGCAAGGTGACTGTATGCACAGCATGCCAACATGTACAGCAGATTCATAACGTATGCAAGTAATGTACACGTTTGCGTTAGTGATTTCATTCATGCATATCTGTGTGTTGCGTTTTTTTTCCAGCATTCAGGCCAGGAGTTTCATGAGGACCTTTACCCAGATACAGTGGGCACAACTCCAGCCATGACTGCGGAGGAGTGGTGGCAGGGAGGGAACAAGCAGGTAAAGTCTCCACTCTTAGCAGGTTTATCACATTTTGCTTACTAAGGTATCAAGGTAAATTGTTTGTGATTACACAACACATGGTTGCACAAAGAAATGTTATACTCCCTTCATGCAACACACACGTACAGTTGTTCAGGTAGTCTTTTTATTTGGTTGAATGCAAACAGCAGCAACAAGAGTGATGATAATATGGTTGATATCTTAATAATAAAAACTCAACATCTGGGAAACAGTGTCCATCAACTTTGAATGTGTTTTTGCACAAAGTAACAGTAATGTAAAGCCACCTCCACTCATCCTGCCAGAGTCTTTCATGTTGTGTCCTGTCAGCTTGTACAGTCGGCCCATCAAGTGCAGAAGGTTGATCTGGGATTTTGTGGTTAAGCAGGTCTTTGTAAGATGTGATCCAGCCCTGAGTTCAGTTCAGTACTGCCTAAAGTTTGGCTTGCAGCATAGCAAAATCAGGCAGTGCTGACTGACTTTTTTGTGGGCAGGTTGTTTATTTAAAAAACAAGGAAAAAGTGCTGTTTCGTGTGCCTAGAATTTTTTTTTTCTGTGGTATCGAAAGAGGTATCGAAATTCTGGTATTGTGACAACTCCAGTGCTTACGCCTCAAACAGCTCTGTTTGTCCTCAGGTGGAGAAAGTCAGTCTTCACCCAGACAAGCAGCCCAAACCAAAGGCTCCACCAGCAAAACAGGCACCTGCAAAGAAAGAGCTGGCCAGTGGGGGGAGCAAGGAGGTAAGATATACACTGACCGTCTATCAGGAGTAATGGTACCAGTGGATTCTCACTGGGACTTCAATCTGAAAATGGGGTTTGTGAAGACAAGTTAATAGCCATCTTACTGTTCCACAGGATCCAGCACGTGGCTGCTCCACCTCCAGCAGTCCTCTGAGCACTCCCAGCAGCAGCGCTGTCCCGTCCCGCTCTCCCTCATCCACCTCTGGCCTCTCCTCAGGCTTCCTCCCCAGCCCCAGTCCCAGCCAGAGCGCCAAGGCCATCCACAGCCTGCTGGGTATGAAGTAGTGATGTGTGTGCTGCATTCAGTGTGGGCACTGCTGTTAATCTGCAGATCAGGCGGGCTGGTTTATAAAAATGAACATTCTGACTAATAACGAATGAGTCACAGGTTCGAAATTGCATTCATCCCCCCCAGAGAGAGAGAGGCTGTATGGGCTTTTACGCACAAAGCACAGCAGCATAATGTTATTGATAATTTAATTCTGTGTCTTCTGGAGAGATTCCTCCATCCTGTCAAGTATAGTTTTTAGTTTTAGCTAATTAAATGTCCCATGATTTGCTGCTGTGACATTACTGCACACATGAAAACAAAACTGAAAGCAGCCCCTCTAATCATTAAAGTAAATTGTTTAAGAAAACACCCATACATCAATACAACACAATAAAGAACGCATCTGCAAAGCTTGCACTAATTTAAAGGGTAGTAAAGCCTATTGGGCAGGGTCAGGTGAGCATGCGGGTCTCTAAATTGTAGAAAATAATACATTAAAATGGGTGCTGGTTGGATGATTTTTGCAGATACATTCAGATGGTCTCAGAGTCCATCCACACACACATGAAATCTGTCATTCTTCATTATGGTCTCTGTCATTTTATAATAATGTTTCTTTAATGACTGTTAATTCAGAATTATTTCTGATTCAGGGCCAACCACCAAGTTCCGTCACATCCAGGGTGCCATAATGCACCGGGACACACACATCACTAACCTGCGTGGCCTCAACTTGACTACACCAGGCGAGTGTGACGGCTTCTGTGTGAACCGCCAGCGTGTGGCAGTGCCCCTCGCCATCTCTGGGGGCCAGATCGCCGTCTTTGAGGTGCGGCAGAAGCTGAAAATTCAATTAAAAACCATGTCATGCCATGTTGATTTGTAAAAACTGTGGTTGGTATCAGCATTGAGTGTCTTTTTTCCCCTTGTACGTGGATGACTTTGTAAAATGAGACTACTGTGTGTACTCTTCTGCTCTCCTCAGCGCTCTCAGCCTGGAAGGCTACCAGACACAGCCCTGCCCACCATCCAGAACTCTGTAAATGTGGTCGACTTCTCTTGGGACCCCTTTGACACACACCGGCTTGCTGTGGGTAAGTGAATACATGTGCTGTAATAAGTGTGAACATTTGCAGCTGGATGTTGTGACAGCTTACTGTCTGTCCTGACAAGTATGTGAGTGTGATTTAACGCGGCTCTCTGCATCTCATTCTCTCTGTCCGCGCTAGCTGGTGATGATGCAAAGATTCGGGTTTGGCAGGTACCAGAAGGAGGGCTGACGGAGACCTTGACGGAGCCTGAGCTCATCTTGCAAGGTAAGACTGGGCCGTAAAATGAAGTTTTCCCCATAGAGACAGAGCACAATTCATCATACTCTGAAAACCACGCTGAACAGAGGGGAAAATAATCGCTGCCACAATATTCAACCAAGGGAAATGCTAAAATAATGCCTGTTGCTACTTCAAAACATTGGATTTCAGCCTGTCAAACTATTATTTTAGCATCCTGTTTACCAGAGAAGAGAAGTTGGTAACACTTTATTTGAAGGTGTGTCCATAACACTGTCATTACACTGTTGTAAACATTTCAGGGCAAGCCTTTATGAATGTTTATGACAACATTATATTAACCAATACAAATATGTCTCTGTAATGATAACGTGACCATATCCAACTGATGGAAACGGTTTAGCGTCATGTTTTATCATTGCATTAAACTGTCATGTGGTTATTTTGACACTGGCTGTTGTGGGACTATTATAAATGCATTATAAATATTTTCCCTGAGCTTAAGTGAAGTGGTACATTTTTTTACTTTTCATAGAGATGTTATTGAGTTTTATTACACTGTCACATTTTGATTTAGCTGACAGAGTTACCTGATGGACAGACAGTAGTTAGCTAGTTTATTTGTAGCTAAAGTAGACCAAACACTGCTCTGCTGTTACCTGTAGTTGGTATTAGCTAGTTAGCTTGGTCGGCTACAAATTCAAGGTCAAGGTCAATTTTATTTATATAGCGCATTTAAACAACCGAGGTTTACCAAAGTGCTGTACAATCTACTAACTACTGTAACTACTGTAACACCCACTAAGGGAGTCACACCGCATTTAAGAACCCCCATCCTCTTGTCATCCTTTGTCCTCCTGAAAGCTCAGGTGTGAGACATTTTTCAGTTGTTGGCAAGCAGACAAATATGACAAGGAGGCACCTTCATGCAATACAAAGCCAGTGGGAAGCGATGAATAGTTTTCCCCTCTAGTGTGGGTGAGACTTAATTGCACTCTGTCTCTACGACAGAATATTGATTGACAAGCCTGATATACAACAGCTACTGCCGCACAAAATCTCTGAAAAGATCTACAGTATAACAAGACAGCAGAGTTTAAAGTTGATTGATTGCAGTGCATCTGTGTGAGTTGTTTTATACAAAAGAAGGATGAGGGTAATGGTAGTTACAAAAAAGTGGAAGACAAGTTGATTGACAGCTGCTGTGTCCCCTCGTAGGCCACACGGAGAAGATTTACTCCATCAAGTTCCACCCTCTGGCCAGTGGTCTCCTGGTGTCTTCATCCTACGATCTCACGGTCAGACTGTGGAACCTGGACAGTGAAGAGGAAGTCAAACTCCTCACTGGACACCAGGATCAGGTGGGAGACCAAGACTTAAGATCCCACACCTTGATCAAGTCTTGGAATAGACGACTAAATACTTAACTGCTCCTCATTTCATCTTGTGGGTGACATTCAGGTCTTTGGCATGGCGTGGAGCCCGGATGGCAAGCTCCTGGCTACAGTGTGCAAAGATGGGAAAGTTCGCATCTATGACCCCCGCAAGTCCACTGCACCAGTGCAGGTATGTGCGACATACTGGAGAATATGGGAAGATTTAAAAAAGATGAGATTTGTTTTATAGCTTTACTTTAATTTCAACATCACACAACCTTTTTAGCAACCATTTAGAGCCATGTTGTTTGGTGAAGCAGCAACCAAAAACAAGTTTTATTTGTATATTTGTGTTTATTTTAACTTTTTTTTCTGTTACCGTAGTGTATTACTGCTTTTTAACCACAATAAACTGCCTCTATGATAATGTGAGTTAGAATATCTAAGATGTCAGATAGGAGGCGTTGAATTACAGTGTTGTGTTCACTATTTAAATCTTTAATTAAACACACACATTATGTTTTCTTTTTTCAGGAGGGCCCAGGTCCTGAGGGCCACAGGGGAGCTCGTGTTGTGTGGGTGTGTGAGGGCAAGTTCCTACTGGTGTCAGGATTTGACAGGTACTGAACATTTTTTTTTTTTTTTTTTTGGCATAAAGCAGACATAAATATGTCCACATATATATATTTAAGAGTGATGTCAGTGGTCAGTGGACTATTCTAACTGTACAGATACAGACTTAACAAGATGTGTATTTACTCTTCTGAATTTAAAGGCATCATAATTAAGTGTTGTCATAGCAGCAGTGGTTCACTCAAAAGAAAAGTTGACCACTGACTCCTTTTTGTCGTCCTTTTGCAGTCGCAGTGAGAGAGGACTCTGGCTGTACTCTGCTGACTCCCTGTCCTCTGGATCCGTAGCCAGCGCCCTTGTAGACATCTCCCCCTCAACCCTCATCCCTTTTTACGACCCCGACACCAGTGTGGTCATCCTCACTGGAAAAGTAAGCAAATTTTAAAAAATCTATCTACAGTTACATTTTAATCAAAACAGACAGCAAAATAAGAATTAGATGTAATCTGTGTGTTTCATTTGTTTTCCAGGGTGACACCAGAGTGCACATTTATGAAGTGGTCCCAGATGCGCCGCACTTTATGGAGTGCAGCAGTTTTAACTCTCCTGAGCCACATAAGGTACTGAGCTGAACGACCTCTTACTTTTTTCATATTTAAAGTGTCAGTCACAATATATCTGCACACACGGACAGCCAAAGTGCTAGAGTGGTTACAGTACCCTCCTTAAAACCTGTGCCATCTTTGTGATGCTTTGTGTGACACCTCCTGATTGCTTCCTGTCTGCAGGGCTTGGCTTTCCTGCCCAAGACAGAGTGCAACGTGCGTGATGTGGAGATCGCTGTTGGAGTAATGCTCACCAAGACAACCATAGAGCCAGTGGCCTTCAGTGTGCCACGGGTCAAGGTGAGCCACCTACACCACCTAGTGGACACATGTTCGACATATCCCCAGTGTGGAGAAGCAGGAGTACCAGTGTAGGAAGCTAAGCAATGTATTATCGTGGACAGGGTCAGCAGCAAAACTCATTTTAGACACCTATAAAAAGCCCCATCTAAGGACACTCCTGTAGCTCAGCTGGTAGAGCTTGCCAGGCTTCGCCTCCCCGCTGATACTCCTTTCTACTTCTCCAAACTGTGAGTGTATCAACTGCCATCTACTGAGGCTAATACACGGACTATCGATAAGTACCCTGAATAATTCAAACTATCCCCTTAACTAGATAAGGTCTAACTCTGTGTGTGTGACTGTGGGTCTGCAGAAAGACTTCTTCCAGGACGACCTGTACACGGACACAGCAGTCTGTTGGGAACCGGCGCTGACTGCCTCTGCCTGGCTTTCTGGATCAAACGGCCAACACAAAAAAATCAGCCTGAAGCCTAAAGACATGACGCCAGGTGCAGACACAGACCACAGACTCTGAATATGTACATATATTCATACATACATACCGTGTGACTTCATAACTCTCAGGCTAGATGAAGATGCGTAACTCTACAATCTAAATGACGTTATTGGTTCTCAGTTTGATGCTGTGTATGGGTTTTTTTCAGTGAGTGAGGCCCCCAAGGAGGCTCCAGTTAGAAAATACATGCCCTCACATGTTTACCTGGAGGAGAAGACTGATGAACAGAAGAAAGATGAGGTGAGGATGAGCTGAAACACTGAACACTGGGAAAAACGTTACTGTATGTATTCAAATTAGTATAGTACAAAGAAGAAGAAAAAACACTCATTCCAAATTTTATGCTTACAACGCATTTTACAAAAGTTGTGACAAGTTTTGGAATTCTCAAAAAACACCTGTTTGGAGAATTCAAAACAAAAACAAGGTAATTGGTAACAGGTGATAGTATCATTATTGGGTATAAAAGAGACATCCTCCAAAGGCTCTGTCATTTAGACATGGACTTACACAAAGTGGAAAAGTGTGCGGTGGTCTGATGAGTCCACATTTCAGATTGTTTTTGGAAATCATGGACATTAAATCCTCCGGGCTAAAGAGGAGAAGGACCATCCGGATTGTTACTAGCATTAACTTCAAAAGTCAGCATCTGTGATGATATGGGGGTGTCTTAGTGCCCATGGCATGGCAAAGTGGCACATCTGTGAAGGTCCCATTAATGCTGAAAGGTACATAAAGGTTCTGAAGAAACATATGCTGCCATCCACACATGTTTTCACAGATGTCTTTGCTTATTTTAACAAGACACAATGCATATGTTACAACTATGTGGTAACTGAGCTGTAGTAAAAAAGTTTGGGAACTAGACTGACCTGCCTGCCAACAGTTTGAGTCCTCAGTTCCTTAACACTTACAAAGTGTTGTTAAAAGAAAAGGTGAGGAAACACGGTGGTAAACATGCCCCTGTCAGAACTTTTTGGTTCGTGTTGCTGTAATCAAATTCAGAATGAGTGTATATTTACAAAAAAAGCAATAAAGTTAATCAGTTTGAACATTAAAAATCTTGTTGTTGCACTACATTCAATTGAATATAGGTCAAAAAGGTTTTTTACAAATAATCACATTCTGTTTTTATTTACGTTTTACACAACATAACTTTTTTGGAATTGGGGTCATAGTTGCTGAAGAAAAGTAGCTGTATTTTTGTCAAGATACATGTTTTAATTCTGAATATGTGTATGTGTGGCCCAGCTACTCAATGCCATGGTGGCTAAGTTGGGGAACATGGATGACCCGCTGCCGCAGGAGTCCTTTGAGGGGGTTGACGAGGACGAGTGGGTAAGTGGATGTGATGGAAACAGCTGTGGAGACGAGTCTCGACTCTAAAAAAATGTGCAAAAATCAGCAGTCTCTTTGCAGGAAAAACTGCAAAGATATTACATGTCTGTAATGCGTCTGCTGACTGTGGCTGTTGTGTCGTCCAGGATGACTAGAGGGGGACGTCATCTTGCCTTTGGTTCAATCATGGTGCCAACAGCAGGGAGGAGAGAACAGATCAAATGTCAAGTTGCCATTTGTGCGTGTGATGGTGCCACCCAGGTGACCTCTGAGTGTAATCAGCGAACATCTCAGCCAACTGCACACATAAAGAATACTGTATAATGTGAAAGTATAAATGATTTGGGAAAGAAACTCATAATAACTGCGACCTCTTCTGATATCGGTATGTATCACAATATCTGTTAAGGTTTGGAAAATCAGATGTCATGTTGTCTAGTTGGTGTTCATCATGTCAGACTGCATGAAATTTGATATGAAAATTGTTTTCAGCTGTCTTAGGTATCAGAAATCTTTTTGGGATAAATCTAATGTAGTAATTGCTTTATTAAATTAATGTAGACTGCAAAATGATATCAAACTGTTAAAGGTTATACAGCAGTAAATGTCAGAAGAAGAAAAAATATATATATACATAATCTAGGGCTGTACCGATTAGTTTGGAGCTTTGAAGCTTCAGTCATAATTTGACATTTGAATTCTAAATCATCATTCGAATGCTTTTTTTTTTTGCATGTCTGTTCATTCTGTTTAAATCCAGTGTTTCTGCACAGTTGCAGATAAAGATTAGGCTTCACTAATATTATAAGGATTATAAGATATATGTAGAATTAGATTCCAGTGGTGGCTTCATGATTGTTCCGACTTGTGTGATCCAAACATTTCCAATAACTCCAGAGCCTTGTAAAGTCCAAAAGTCAAAACCTAGTGAAAAAAAAAAAAAGAAATTCACAACATGTTTTCATTTAACGAAATATTCTGCTTCAGTCCATATTTGTTGGAGTTTAGCCTTTCAAAAACAGCATTTTCACTGCAGTCAAAACCTGCTTGCGCCACACACAAAGTGAGGCACACACCTCTTTCAGTGGGCTGAACAGCACCATAAATTATATTTATATTGACGAAAGGGACGAGTTATATCAGTTAAACAAAGTTGACTTAATAAAAGAAAAAGACTAATTCTCTTAATCTGATTAATCGTTTTACTCAAACTGAGGATTTTGTTTTTAGATGACATACAACAGGCATTCGAAGACATTCGGTACAGCCCTAATATAATGATTTATTGGGACACTCAAACATATTTCTGGTTAACCACTGGTCTAAGTCAGTGCAAGGTAAATTAAATAGCAGGCAATCATAGCAATAATACCTCTGCTTTATGCTACATTACCAGTTAAACTGATGACAAATAACTGTTTTGTTTTTTTTAAATGGACTTTAGCACAACTTCTCTTTTTGTCTGTGGTATGTGGCCATGGTTTAAGCATGATAATGAGAATGACCTCCTCTTGTGCCCAGTCTGTTATTTTCTGATCTCAAGACATCCGGCTGTGTATCATTTGCACACAAAGATGTTATCTGTGTGCACATTTACCTCCACAGTGGACCACAGCTTGCTGTTTTTTTCTACAGGCCAGTCATATGAGCACGCTCAGTCACAATGTGTCTTTGAAAGATGTAATGTTGCAAAAAAAAAGTTGTTAATGATCACAATGAATAAGTGAACATCATGCATCTGATTTAAAAAAAAAACCTTTCGTCTTCCTGTTTAATCAGGTAAAACACACACATGATTACTGTAACACGTTCAAGCCTTCAACAGCAAAAACCACACTGAGGATACAACAGGGTCACCAGTGTTCATGTTTGACCATGAACTGGAATTTCTAACGATGACAACAACATTAAGTTCACTTTTCTTTGTTAGCCAGTGATAGAATAAGATGTGTTGCTGTATGTGTACAAGTCTGATTTGATTGAATGTTTTGCAGGTCTTATAAGTAGGGGTTAAAGGTCAATGGAATTAAGATGTTGTTATGCATTGAAAGCCAAACCAGAGGGGCCTTTTTATACTCTGAGATAATCGTTTCCTTTCTTTCTTTTCTTGTTTGCTGGGCAGTTGAGTTTTTAATCATGATCTTTGTAGGTTTTCACACTTTTTGGGAATGTTCCTCTCTTAAATGAGCTGATTTTCTTATCTGTCTACTAGTATTAAGTAATCATGGTGTTAATTAGACAATAACAGTACAGTATTAATAACCTACAATGCAGCCATAATAGCCGTCATGCAATTTACCAATCAGGGCTACAGCAATATCAGTAACAGTAATCCAGGCTTGAACCCACCCAGTTTGTTTACAACCTCTGATGGACTGAAGTGTACTATCGATTCAGCCTTGCATGATCGTGCACATCATGTTGTACACATGTACTGCAGGTGTCGTCAGTGTTCGTGTGATGTATACTGTATGTGCTTGTGATTTTTGGATGCCATACTTTGTAAAATTTGGATTGGATTAACTTGCCTTTCATTGTGTTAAAAAAAGAGCTTCATTTTTATACAGTGGGTAAAGCGTTTTGTTTTTGTTTTTTCTTGTCTTACTTGAGTAATAGTTTATGGATTTTTCTTCAATACTGTCTTGCAATAAACACCCTTTGAACCCATTACTAGTCCTGTTGTGATTAAGTAACAGTAAATTAAGAAAAAAAAGAGTAAACGGGAATGGCTCATGAATTGAAGTGATTTCTGAGCTTGTTTCGTGGAGACATGGGTCCATGAGGGGTCCAAACCAGATCAAAAGAATGTGTCCTTTACTATATTGTATATTGTGCATAATGTCGTATATTAAATTTATGAAATACAACTTTTAATCAAGTTTTTAGATGCCTTTTTAAAATCTGACCAGGAATAACAGATGGAAATAAATCTATAAGCATTATCTTTCACAAATAAGTAAAATAAGTAAAAAAGTAAAAGTAAAAATAAGTAAAATAAAATATAATACATTAAAGTGTCATACTTGCATCAAGGCAGACGTGCGAACACTTGATGGTAATAAAGTGAACTTGTCAGAATAGAAGATTTGATCATGTTTACTTGAGCACACTGTAAAAATAAACTATTGAACGCTGTACATTCATTCAAATCATGAGTAAGATGAACTCAATGTTTGTAAGTTCTTAAATGTTCTGGAAATACATGTTATTGTTGTTGTTGTTATATTTGAATGAGAAAATATTGGTGATTTTTTTTTTACAATGTTTAGTCACAGTTAGAGGCTACTACTTCACATCCTTCAGTGGGGAAATATAAATATTTAAACTTTCATCCATCAGTGGAGCCTATCCCAGCACTTAAAATGTTATTTCCTGCAGAATAGTTACCCGTATATGGTTTCTTATCCTACTGTCTTTAAATAAAATGAATGTTATTTTGTTTCTCGTCTTATTAGCAGTTTGGAAACTATTTTAAAGCCAGTATTAGTCGTTTATTAGTCCTGAAAAAGAAACTGCAGTTTGACTTCCCTACCTGTAGGGGTCAGTATTACCAGTGTTGCCGTCCTCCTGGTTTATCTTGAATTTTGTGCTCTCGGTTGCATCCTTGAACTTTGACCCTAAAATAACCTTCATTAGTGTACATGTGTGAAAACAGAAGCCGCACACCGTCCGAGGGACTCGTTTAGTATTATAAAATGGTAAGAATACTCTTTATACTGGTCTGTTTAGCTGTATTTACAAACTCAAAGTGGACTTTAGCGAGTCAGACGAGTGTTATGCTAGGTAGCATTAGCATGCGTAGCTTTTCCAACACCATTACATAAAGCAGCTGTCTACTCTTTACTGGGACTTAATTATTCTGATTTAGGGAGAGATTAAGGAACCAAGATATAAGTTATTTCATTTCTTAACTTGATATGGAAACGCTGTCACAGTGTTTGCAGCTGTAATGAAGGTACCTTGTACATCCCCACCTGCAGACATTTTTATTGCCTCAGTCTGACAGCAGCTTATTTCTCTTTGGACTGATGTTCTGTTTTGGGTGGAAAATAGTCGCACACTTGTAACCACAATGCAACAAATAATATTTAATAATTTAAAGACGTTTCGACATAACAGTCTTCTTCGGGTAATGAAGGACAACACAGCTCAATAGACATGATGCGCAGGTGTGCTCCCTCTGTCCTCAGGTTACCAGAGAAGACGATACACCCAATAAAAATGGTTATCCAGCATATCAAAAAAACATGCATATAAATATCACAAGAAACAAACTACTAAAAAGGTCTAGGATACAGCCTCATTTAGACATAATGCTCTCAGGGACAACAGTATATATTATTTTAAAGAATCTAGTCCGAGCCAGGGTGTTTTTGGTATTTTCCTTAAACTTTTATCAATTATACCTTTTCTAATGTTTTGTGGTTTTTAGGCATCATCATTAGAACCTAACCAATACGTTAGTTGACCAATATTATTGGCTGTATTGTTTATATTGACCTATCACAGCTATATCGGTATATTTCGATATCAACATATATGTTGTCTGATATGTGCAGATACAAAAACCTTTTTTCTAACATAACATAATGCAGATTGTTTTTATCTCTTATCTTTTTATCTCTCTTATCTCTAAGCTGTATTTTATATGTATTTGAGGCTTTTTCTTAAGTCAGGTGGGATATATATTTTACTCTATTTGTGTTGCATATAATTATGAAAAAACACTGGTGAAAGTTTGCTGTTTTAGTGCTCTGATATAATTTTGGACAGTACATGACATATCTTTGTAACAAGTGTTAACCACATATGAATGATCATTGCAAAAAATGTGTGTTTATGTATACTTTCTTTATATTATATTCTGTTTAAAGAATAACAACCGATATATTGATATCGGATTAGATATTTTTGGACATAACACGCAACTTAATTGATTGTAGAAATTGCTTTCCTGAGAGATTTTTACTGGTAACCAGATAGCTCTCTGCTCCTCTCATAACATGAAAACAAAACTGAGGACAGTCCTGTCCTGACAGTCCACACCTGTGTCTTATCCTCTGTTATGTCAATTGAGCATTTTGCAATGTTTTGACGAAGACTGTCATGTCAAGAAGTTGGTAACTTATTATTTGCATTATGGCAGCAAGTGTGCGATTATCTTCTCCCATAACCTGTACTTTGTCATGGTTGGCACCTCTCCAATATTAGTGAATTCCTCTTTCCTACTCATCCTGTTCCTGTCATGTGCCAAAACGAGGACTACTGACTGACCTTCGCTCTCTCTTTGGGTTCTCATGACTCATCAAGTCTGATGATTGCTTTTTTTTTTTAATTTTTGCATTCTTGAAGTTTCATTTCATTTCTTCTGCAGGCTAAATATCTTGCACAGATCATTGTGATGGGAGCACAGGTGGTGGGACGTGCATTTGCTCGTGCTTTACGGCAAGAATATGCAGGTACGATCTGGTGACGACCTGGTCATAATATGTAATACATTTAAATGTGGTATAAAAGAGTACTGCTGATTGCTCAATCTGATTGACAGACTATATTTTAAGATAAGATGTTGTCATAGATGACAAAGAGGAGCAGCAAATCCTTACATTAAAGAAACTGAAGCTAGTAGATGCTTGACATCTTTGCTTGAAAAATGCCTGCTCAGTCAATTGTCAGAATGGTTGGCATTTACTCATTACTCATTGTGTATATGAGCAGTTTTTGTGAGATATACCTACAATATACAATATAAAAGCATGCAGACAGTCGTGTTCATTGTTTACTCTTTTATCAATAATAGGATTAGATCATGTCATCCAGATATGATAATGTATTGCTGAGCACATGTTGCAGCTCTCTGTCAAAGAGATTTTCCCTGTCATGTGATTCTTTTTGTTTGTCTAATGTAATAAAGTATTTGTGTATGTTGTTTTCTCTCACAGCCAGTCAAGCAGCAGCGCAGGCCAGGAACCGTTCAGGTCAGCAGTCTGCTGCAGCCTCTAGCATCACTGGGATGAGCCTGCAAGAGGCGCAGCAAATCCTCAATGTCTCCACGCTCAGCCCCGAGGAGATTCAGAAGGTATAATCACACTCTCTGTTGGTACTGGGCTTAAGAGCCATTGAGCCTTTTTTGATGCAGTGTTTGCCAGTTCAAACAGGATTTTCAGTTCACTGTAGCCTACATGTCTGACAGTGAACAATGCCCTGTAGCATGTTGCTCTGTCTGCATGAGTGGAGACATTGGTTTTATTAATAAATACATAAACTGTGGAACTGTAGAGGAAACAGATAGCTTCAACCCCAACCTCAAAATCTACTGTTTGACATGAAACACTCTCCCTTTAGACTTGAAAGGAGATGTTGTTATAAAATATTGTTAGGGTTAATCATATCTTTTCAAAATGATGGCTTAACACACTGCTTCTGTGTAACAGAGCTGCAAAGTGGTTATCCAAGAATATGCAGCTCTGACAGGTTCAAATTGAGGTGATCTACTGGGGGAAAAAAAATCTAAAATATATATTTTTTTAAAACAGGGTCCACATTTTAAAATACAGGAATGTTCCTTTAACATCAGGAACATTCATATGAAATCATGTTTTATTTAGTCTTTTTTTTTTTACCGTCCATCAGAAAATGTGTCAATGTTTGTTTCGTCTGTTCTGAAAAAAAAGAAAAGAAAAATGAAGATCAAATGCGGGTACTCAAACACTAACACTAAAGCTTTTTTCTCTTCCAGAACTACGAGCACCTTTTTAAAGTCAATGACAAGACAGTGGGTGGTTCTTTTTACCTACAATCAAAAGTAAGTATTTTGTATATTAGGATGCTTGGCATTTCAATTTGTTGTTATTATTAAAGCAGTATGTAGTTACATTAATATTGTTCACACAGTAATTCATGCAGTGCGGAGTAAGTGTGAACTGTATGTGGAAAATTGTTTTTAGCTCATTAAAATATAAAAACAACAAAAAAACATATCAAACAAATATGGTATCAGGAAATCCATCAGAAAATAATAATTAAAACATAGTATAAGACATTAATACATAAAATATTATGTAATAAAATTTGCACCAGTGTTTTTTGCTGATTGCACCCTTTAGTGCCTCCTAGAGTTTGAGTCTCAAACTGAGGAAATTAAAGCAGGAGAACTGTCGTTCAGCTTGGCTTTCTCTTGTCCTGACAGTGTACAATCACTCGCTTCCTCAGCCATTACCCTGTTATTTTGCAGCTCATGATAACTATTATAACAAGTTAACTTGTAAGCCTGCAGTCCAGGAGCAGGTCACACTAACTGGTCTTTGTTAAACCTGACTGTTAAGTTGGTCTTTGCTAAGATGAATCTTTCTGGTGTCTAAATCTAAAAGTCGGGTGCACCAATCAAACGTAAGCCTAGTCTTAACTACGCCCGGTCTTAGTAATGCACGTTTATGAGAATGCCCACAAGACTATGGCTGTTGCCCAGCAGTGTGCATTGCTAGGATACATTGTTCAAAATTTTCTGCTGTCTTACTGATTTGTAGCTTATCATTTCTAAATGCAGCAACATTATGGAAAATGGAAGAAAAGGCAATTTCATCAAGACAATTATTAGAGCTGTACAGCCGGCACAAGAAAATGCTGACTGCCGAGCAGTCCAACCATAATTACAAATAAGAAGGAGTCGACTTTGCAAGAGATTATGGAGGACATATGGTTGTTCAGATAAAATAGATGGGCAGATGTTAGTGACACTGTCTGTTTTAACTGATTTCACCACTGAACTAATAACCGCAATATCCCCAGACTCCCTCAAAGAATCGTGTAGTTTTAAAAACTGTTAGGTCAGGAGACACTTAATAATCTTTGTCAAACACTTGGATAAATTCTTAATTATTTGGGCAAATGTTATATATTATTAAATTATTTAAGTTACGACCAGCTTAGCTTGAGACCAGGCACAAGTCCTGTTGGTGCAGCCGACCAAATCATGATCTTAAGCTGACTGTGACAGTCTTTCTAAATGATTTCTCAGTCTGGCTGACACACTCTGGTGCTGTTAAGTGTCTTGAAAATATGGCTTAGTAATTTCAGAGAAGCTCAAGTGCACTGTAGGCCTGTACCAAGATAATTAACACTTACACTTCACAGTTATCAGATGGCAAGAGAGCATTTTTGAATCTTCCTTACCCTCACAGTGTTTTCACCCTCATGAATTAGCTGTATTTTGTGACACAGGATACAGTCATATAACAAGCCCGGTACTGGAGTTTGTGCAGCTGGGAACAATGATACTGAACACTGCCTTTAGTCACTCTGTTTACTTGTTTTGCTCATAACATCCAAACAAACAATGATCAGTTCTCTTTCTGCCTCTGCCTGTGTTAAATATCAAATTATGACTCATGTGACTCCACTCTTTGAACGAGGTCGTGTTTCAAACAATGTTGTTACTGATTTAATCTCTCACCCATTCCTCACTGCTCTGACTGAACCATAGTGTAACTGGGTTATTTTTTAAGTGTCTACCCTTTCTCTCAGTATTTATTATTATTATTCTTTGTGTCCAGGTGGTGCGGGCTAAAGAGCGTCTAGAGGAGGAACTAAGTATTCAGTCAGAAAAAGAAACGCAGCAGAAAACGGAAACATGAAATGATGCACACCCTGTCTTTCCTCTCCCCATCCTCTGTAAATTATAACCCAATAAAGCCTTCTCTTTTTCTTTAGCCTTGACTTTGTGGCATTTTTGTGGCATGGATGTGAATTTAAGACGAGGGAAGGGAAGCACAAACAGTCACGAGAATATGGGGTTTATTGTTCTTTATATAGTAATATGTAAAATACTTTTTCTTCTGACCTGTGGTGCTATTTATCTGTTCTGGTGTGAGCCGCTTAGTTTTGGAGATATCAGTTGTAAAGATGTCGGCCTTACCCTGAATATAATGGAACTAGATGGCATTCAGTTTGCCATGCTCAAAGTGCCAAAAAAATACAACAGCAATGTCTCTTTTCAGAAATTATGGTTTAAAATCATTTGTTTGAAATTAGTACTTTTTTCCCAATTTAATAACAAAACAAGACAAAAAAACTTCAGTGCCCCACCATGTCAGAAACATCTGGATGTATGTGCATCAACTCCATTAGTTTGCTGTCAACTCATGGAGAAGTTTTTCTGTGTATTCATCAAATATATGTTCATAAAATTTTGAAAGTTCATGGTACACTTAGTATGTGTTCTTTGTGTTATAAATGATAAATGTTCACAAAGAAAAATTACATTAAAAGAACTGTAATTATAATATAATAATATAATAAAATATTTACTTTTATCGAATAAAAATAGATCACACTTTTAAATAATCGTGTATTTAATGCAACAAAACCATTTAATATTTCCTGTGTGTTTTCTATTATAATACTCTTTTTGTATGTCTGATGGAGTTAATAAAATTGAAGTCCTTGGCCACAAAAAAATGATATAGTCACTAGGAGGTCGGCCAGTTACAAGGTTTAATAGCCAACAGTTTGATCTGTTAAAATATATTTTCCCAGCATAAACATCAACCCCTCCTCAAAATAGGATTTTGTCCTAATTCTCAAGAACGAACGTGTGCATTTTCATAATGTTTCATTTTATGGTACATTTGAAACAGAAATGAAGACACAAGTTGTATCAAATACAACTTTATTAAACATTTTTCTTTTTTCATTGACATTATTATCAATATCGTAATAAAATTCCTCTAAAACAGGAGAACACCGCTATGTTGTACCAATTGGAGACTTTTACAACTCTAAAATTCTGCATGTTCAACCACAGAACATGATGCCAGGAAAAAAATATATTTTCATATAATCATTTTTTTTCATATAGTGTATAACTTCTATATTTTACCTATAATAAAAAGGCACTTGGAAAAATTAAAATACTGACATAATATCTCACAAATGTGCAAAAAACATAACTTGGAACAGGCCTTGCGTGGCCTTAGTCTTATCATTAACCCTTTGTGCAACACTGTGGCACTTCAGTCAATGGCACCCCTTTACAATGACACTGACCTAGCTAGCTAACACAAATTTTGTGCCCTGGATTTCAGTTCCACTTTTCATAGCATTAAGTGAGGGTTACTTTAAAATCTCCAGGAGCAAGTACCGCTTTCATAATATTTTTTTTAAAAAAGACTTTAAATTCAGACATTTTAACAACTGAGGATGATTTTTACAATTATTCTTGGTTCCCAAAACAACTGATGAATAACGCTCTACACTGTGAAATGATGTGGCAGCATCCCCGTATCTACACACGCTATGAGGGGAATAAAAGTGCAGTTTATTACAGACTGAGCTCAAAGGGTTAATGGATCGTACAGCTTATTTAATATTGAAAAGTTGTGGACCCTGGCAGGATCCGTGTCATATTATTCAGCTTTCTGCCGCCGTGCTGAGTCTCTGTCCCTGGCTTCGACCTGCAGAGGAGAGACAGACAGACAGGGAGAGGAGGAGAAGCCGCCGCATCTGTGGGTTTCGCTGTTGCCACGGAAACCATGTCTAGCCTACTTAACACCTGTTTCTGATGACATCACACGCCAGGATTGTCCACTCACAAGCAAGAGATTGTCTTCAGTACTGAGCCTGAACCCAGAGACAGGCCACTGGTGGGGGGGTGGGGTGTCTCTGATAATGATGACTAAGAACTACTGAGGCAGAAACACAGGTATGCAGTTCATCTCTGCAGTGAATCCTCAGACAGGGAGGGCTATATTTGTTTTTGTTTACTGTGAATGCAGCTTGTTAGTTTGCCTGTTTTCCCCATCCCTTTGCTTTGTGGCCGGGAGGTGGGGGAGTTGAGCCTTTTGGGTTTAATCTATTTAAAAAAAAGGAAAAACCCAGAGGGCAGACAGAGTTCAGTGGCCTAGTTTTCTGCAGGCTGGTATGCTTGTGAGTGGCTGCCACATTGGGCACAGCACAGCCAGTGACTTCAGAGCAGAGAGGGCCGTTAGCCGGGTAGGTGGCCAGATGGAGGGCGGCTGCACAGCACAGCTATCCTCTGCTGGCACACAGCCTCTCCCTTCATCTCTGCCTATCCCCTGTCCATTCATTTATTCATTCAGCCAGTCCTTTCTCTCTGTGCGCTCACACTTTCCCAGCGCTGCCCGCCATTTCACAGTCGGATGTTATTACTCTACGGTTTCCCTTTTACTGACCGTGGAAATTAAAAGTCAGAACAAAAGAGTTTGCAAATCTAAGATCATTTTGTCTTAGGACGCTTTATAACAATATGTATTTTATACATACACCTTCTCTAAATGATCCTCAGTAGACCAATGTGATTGTCAAGGAGGAATATGATGTCATTTGGTCCACTGGATACCCCCCAAAACCATATTACCCCTCTAGAGCAGTGGTCTCCAACCTTTTGGGCTTGTGATCCCTAAAAATAAAGTAATATCATCTGTACTTATGACCCCTAATCACAGTTTATGGCCTTAGTTTCGACATACTGTGCTGAGCACTTAAACCAAACAGTGATTTATCCTTCTAAGATTGTTCGTTTGATCATTGTATGGGTTTTGCATCTTTGAACAGTAGGGCTGCCACAACTCTCCAAATCCAAGATTCCATGACTTTCAGTTTTAAGGTCACAAATTGATTTGATTTTTTTAATTAAACACATTTTATTTTACACGGTTCTGCCATTGTTAAACTATCGAGTTTTGACATGTAAAGATCAACAGATCGTCGGTTTTATGCCCTGTCAACTGTCATTTACACTTTCAAATTCAAATTCTTCTTTAAAAAGTCTATACGGTATCAAGTGTGATATAACTGCTGGTCAGCTATGCTGTGTCATCTTAAGTGTTGTTTTTTCCTCTCGACATGTACCAAGTAGGGTGGGATATCAAGAAAAACAAATACTGGATGAATCGCTGATTCTGCCTTTCGATTCGATTCTTCAAATTGAAAGCTCATTTCTACAGATTTTCGATTCAGTATTGAAATTGTGACACCCCTACTGAACACGTAACCATAGCACCAAATCAGTATTTCACAGGAAACAAGACTACTAAGAGTCCACAGCCATGTTAGCAACTCTACCAGGCTGTACTTGGGCACAGCGGTGTTTTGAGCTAAATGCAAACATCAGCATGCTAACTTGCTCACAGTGACAGTGTAAGATCCTGATGTTTGGCAGGTAATATTTATCTGGTTCCATATCTAAGTTTAACATATTAGCATGCAAACATTTGCTAATTAGCACAAAACACAAAGTGCAACTGAGGCTGATGGGAATGTCACTAGTTTTGCAATTATTGGTCTTAAACCAAAGTTTCAAAATTAAACAAGACTACTAAGAGTCCACAGCCATGTTAGCAACTTCATGAGGCTGTACTTGGGCACAGTGGTGATTTGAGCTAAATGCTAACATCAGCATGCTAACATGCTCACAGTGACAATGTGTCATGGTGCTTTGACGTTAATATTTATCTGGTTTAACATTGTAGTTTAGCATATGCTAACACTTGCGACTTAGCACTAAGCACAATGCAGCTGGCGCTGGATGGGAAATGGAATGGGCAAATGCACATCAGATATCGGCAAAAATCCAATATCGTGCATCTCTAGTTGAGATATTTCAGCTAAACCGATGGCTGAATGGACCATCCATTGGACCATCATTTTGAGAACTTCTTTCTTATATCAATATATTCATCTTGGGACCATTCAGATTTATCCCAAACCACCGGGTGGAGAACCACTGCCCTGGAGGAGCAGCCAAACCTCTCCCTCTCGTCTTCTCCTCAACCCCTCAAAAGACTCATCCTCGACACCAGAAAGCTGAGTGCAGAGCAGCCGTCGCAGAACACAAGAAGCAACTTCAACATCAGAAAAAATGTTTCGTCTGAACAACAGCATAAACAAAAAGAAAGACAACAATATAAAACAGCAATAACTGATTTTTTTTTTTTCCAAGACTGGGCGATGGAAAAGTAAGACCACCAACATAAGCAGACGGGTGGAGGAGAGATGGAGGAGGAGTCTCTTGAGGGAGAGTTCCTTGTGTTGTGTTCATGATCCTCTCCTGCTCCCCTACCTCTCCTCTGGGGAGACGGCAGTCAACATCGTACATGCATTAGCAGTGAGCAATTGACCCTTGCAGTAAAATGGAATAAGAGCAAACTAGCTTTTAAAGAACCATGACTTGGCAGTAACATTTTCATAAAACATGTAAGGAATATAGTGTGTGGTAAGTGCATGTTGACTGCTTAATCGAACCGTGAGAAAAGTTTTCCCAGAAGTCAAATGAGTCTTTTTTTTTTTGTGTCCTTTTTTGCCCCTTTGGACAGAGTAAAATGAGGCAGTTTGCAATAGTGTGGCTTCCTAGTCAGTCCAGCTGTACGTGGCACTGAGTGCATCACACCCCCCTCTGTGGCACAATACATGCATCCCTCTTTCCCCTCTTATTCAGGTATTTTTGGCACCAACTGGGGCTTGTTGAACTCGGGACAAAAACCAACAGGGCTAAACTGGGTTTGGACTGGACGACCACCTGTTTTTCACAGCTGGTTTTGGGTCGGCTCGCTTTTTAAAATACAAGACACTAGTGTTTATCACCACAGTGGCCCTTTCATACACAAACTGGCCGTGTTGATTCAATTACGGGAAAGCAGCTGGACAATCCAGAAGCAAAACAGTGCGAGTTCTGTAAATAGCAGGCGGGGATGTTGTGTATCGTGTCCTACCAGAGGGGGGAGCCAGACACACCAGTGCCGTCTTTAAATTTCACTTGCGTTAAAGAGGAAGGGATGATTGGTCATTGCCAGGTGATGTAACACCATTTGTCTGTGTCAAGTCCGCAGTTTGTTCGCTCTGTGCCCTAAAAGCCCCTAGTCTGCACGCCTGGCACACATTCTTGTTGGTCACCCTCCCCAAACTGGGGATAGATTGTCAAAAGTGCTCTCTCCCAGTTTATGTTACACTGGGGGGAGCTGAGAGGTTAGCAGCAGGTTTGAGGTTTCAATACTAGAACCAGTTGACACTATTAAGTGCTGTGTTTAATTGAACTGTCTCAGAGCTGGAGCTGGACAAATCCGAGACAGTTGGAGTTCACTTGCTTTGGTATGGCAAGCCTGTCTGAATCATATTAATCACAGCAGCCTGTGAAAAATAGGTCATAACTTTCAAAATCAACTGTGGAGAATCGTCCTACAATACGTGCATTTTTGCCTAACTGTGAGTGCGTCATTCAGTTTCATCGTTGTGTCTATCTCACTGCTAAGCTCGAGGCACACTGTCGAAGTACAGTCATATAAATACTTATCAATGAATCAGGACTTTTGTGAGAACACAGAGCACTAAGACTGTCACGTTCATGGTCCCTGTCCACAGAACCAGCAAACAGGAATGAATAAAGTATAAAATACAGAGCAAAGAGGAGCCCATTGTCAGGCCTTGTGATAGAAATACAGAGCCATATGTGGTCCTGAATAGAGTTCTTGGGCCCCAGGTTTTGTTTCCCATCAATACAAGAGGCTTGCGTTGTATATTTTATTCTTGTGAGGTGTAGTGTTATCTATTGTTCTGCTGATTGATGAGTTTGATGAGTTTTCTCTCTACAGTCTTAGAAATAAAGGTGCTAACTTCGCTTTTTGGTTCCCGGTTAGAACCTTTTATAAAGGTTGCACTTGGAACCTTCTCAGAGTTCCACCTACGACCCAACATAAAGGGTTATACCAAGAACCATTTGCAAAAGGTTCTTCTGAGTGTTAACCAGAAGGCACCCAAGAGGTTCTACCAAGAATTCTTAATATTTCAAGAATTGTATCTAGAACACACCCAGGGGGCTCTTCCAAGAACCCTTTTGTTTTGCAAAGGTCTACAATCCATTCATTATTATCATACAAGGATTGCCGAATTCCTTGGGGGGTTCTTTGGATGATAAGGGTTCTTAATGGAACCTTCAGTCTTACAAAAAACCCTTCACAATTTATTTATCACAGGTTATTTGAATGAAAAGGGGTTCTAAGTATGGAGTTTGGAACCCTCAGTCTTACAAGGAACCCTTGTAAAACATTTGGTTAAAATGGAGCAAATGGTTCAGGGTAGATCATCAGCCCTTCAGGAAGGGCCTTTTTGGAACCTTTATTTCTAAAAGTGTAGATCTGAAATGCATTGCCTGGATTTGATTGTGCGAGCCAATCCCTATCACCTTTGACCGCCCGTACCCCCGCTATGGCGTTCCCCTCCCATCCCCACCCCCTGAGCTCTTCTGGAATGTGTGTGTATGTGTGGGTCTGTGTGTGTGCGTATGTGTATGTCTATGTGTGTGTATCAGTTGACCACAGCTGGCTTGAGCACCACAGTGCCTGGGGGGATGACCACCCAGGACAGGGGATCATGAGACCCTCCCGTGGAGAGGTTCAGGACCCCCCCAGTCACCTCATTCTTGGCCTCCTCCTCCCGGCCTTTCTTGGCCTGCTGGCTCTGGGCCCTGCGCTCAGACGAGGCCCCCAGCATGGGCATCATTGGCAGGCCCAGGGCCGAGGAGGGGAACGCGGAGGAGAGCAGAGGGGACTTGGCCAGGCCCAGCGGGGAGCCACTGAAGGACAGGATGGGTGCCATGCTGCCTGGAGGTGAGCTGGGGCAGCCCAGTGTGCTGAGGTCCAGGGGCCGAGGACTGAGAGGGGACAGGGGCAGAGCACCACCGAGACCCTGCAGAGCATGCCCTCCCAGGAGAGCGGCCGCTGCCCCTGGAATGATAATGTGGGCTGCACTCACATAGGACAGATCTGAATCCTTCCCCACTTCCCCACTAGTGATCCCTCCACTTTGACTCCCCTTCAGCAGGGAGCCCACTCCACCTGGGGAGCCCTGCTCCTGAGCCACAAAGTGGCCGTGGGCCTTGATGTGCTTGCGGAGAGAGCTGGGGTCTGTGTAGCGCTTCAGGCAGCCTACCATCTTGCAGTAGTAGGGCTTGTCCACGTAGTGTGTGCGCGTGTGCTTGAAGCGGTCGCTGGAGTTGGAGTAACGCTTGTTGCAACCCTCATAAGGACAAATGTAGGGCTTCTCACCTGCAGTGAGGACAAATGATCCAGATGTGGACAATTCATTCACTTACATTTACAATTTACACAGTGTACTGACACACAAGATAAGGGATGAGTACAAAATAATTTACTATGCACTAGTCACTATCTGGGGATTTCTATGTAGAAGACTCTATAGTGAGCTCACTATATAGTAGGGCTGGCACTTTTAATTTAAAATTCTGACAGTCGTTTGTATTTTGGGTCAAAAGTTTAGTCTTAGTGCAAAAGCCTGTTTGAAGTAGTTTGCTTTGTATTTCAGCAAACTTGCCATCAGCTTGACCTACTGCATGCCCTTTTTGACCTACAAAATTGGAGGACACAATGACACAAAACCTTCTTATGATGGAACAATTATAACACACCGCATTCAGATTTGTTAGAATGAATTGTGTCAAGAAAAACATTTTCAGAGACTTCTCTCTACGGCATTAATTACCTCATTGCTGTTGTTTGGTCATGGTCATGTAAGACCTTAAGACAAACAAACTCAGTCACAGTCTTGACTCTCTGCCGAAAGCTTGAGAGTTTGTTTGTTTTAATGTCTAACATGACCATTCTGTGAAAATAAAGGCATTTTAATTGTTTTTAAACAAGTGTCTTGGAATTTTTTGTGATTTTTGGGTACACACGTGTTCCTATCCAAAAAGCACCTCAAGCAAACTCATTTTGAGTCCAGGAAACGCTCCTACCCAGACTTTTTTTTTTTTTTTGGATGCAGCTTTGTAAGTCTTATTTTTATAACAAAGACATATTTGTCATTCGTGCTCCATATTTCCCCACCACTGACCTGTGTGTGACCGGTTGTGTATCTTGAGGTTCTCCAGGCGTGAGAAGCTCTTGTTGCAGGTGGGGCAGCGGTGGGGCTTCTCATTAGTGTGAGTGCGGATGTGGATGAGCATCTTGTACCTGCACCCACACAAAAATAAGCAGCTACATTGTGAATTCTCCCCTTATATCCCCCTTTTTGTGCGCTTAATAAACCCAAGTGTATGATTTTCTCACCTAGCATTGAAACCCCTCCCTTTACGGGCACAGCCCTCCCAGTGGCAGCAGTACCCAGAATCCTTTTCAGGTTTGACATGGAAGTCGTTGACATGATCCACCAGGTCTTGCAGGGAATCAAAGAGCAGATGGCACTGGAGGAGGGAAAACATTCAACATTTCAAATTGTCTGTTGTGATGGTAACAGTGTTTCGATGTGATCCTCGTTGGCTGCAGGAGAATCAGGGGGTTTCTTTACCTTCTTCCAGCGGCAGGCCAGTTGTTCATCTGCTGAGAGGTCAGGGGAGGCTCTCTTGTCACTTGTCTGCCCAATGAACATGGAGGATGGCAGGTGAAGTCCTGCCCCTGCTCCAATTGGCACAAAAAACTGAAAGGCCTGTGAGATGTGAGAATTCTGATAAACAAACAGGAAAAGAGAAAAAAGAGCAACAGGGCTATCAATCATATAAGAAAGAGACAGGCACGATTTTAGCTTCAGTTCATGTTTGCTGTAGTGTGCTTCAAAAATGCTACACTTACAGAATTAGAGATGCTAAATAGAACCATAAGGTGTTCTTTAGCTGTTCCCCATTGGAGAGAACCCTTTTTGGTTCCTGGCAGGGCCTTTTTTCAAGGTTTACTTAGAATCCTTTCAGATAGCTCTACCTAGAACCCAACATAAAGCATTTTACCTAGAACCATCTGTGAAAGGTTCCACCCAGAACCCCTTATGAGGAGTTCTAAGGGATCTAAGGGTGTCAAAAAGAACCCATCCATGGAGATCTGACAAGAATCTTTTTATATTCCGAGGGTTTTATCTAGAACACACTCGGGGTTCTATCAAGAACTTTTTAATATTACAAGGATTTTATCTTGAACAACCCAAGGGGGTTCCACTGAGAACCATTTTATAGTACAATAGTTTTTATCTAGAACCAACCAATGGGGTTCTGCTGAGAACCGTATTATGTTCCAAGGGTTTTATCTACAAAAACAGCATTAAAACATATGAAAAAAATAAAATGGTGCATGCAAAAAGCTTCAGAAGTACAATAAAAACACCACAAACACTGTTCACAACAATGACTGTCAAAAGGTACAAACCGCCTGTGCAGCGGTAATCTATGAACTCACTGACAAAATACTTGATAGAGACAAAAGTCTTTATTTTTTGTCAATGAAGTACAGAAGTGCTGATTTTTATCTTTCCCTTCAAAAATCAACTCCACTTCTTGTCTCGCAGTCACCCGCTGTGTGATACAGAACCTCCCTACATCCCTGAGCTCTGCATGAGAGCTGTAAGATTCACTGAACCTTAGCTGGGGCTCAGAGAGCTAATGCATCAGCTCACACACACACACACACACACAGAGTAACTTAGCTCAAGCAGAAAACAGGAGAGAGAGGAGTCTTGATGAAAAGTGAAATTTAGAATAAGAATATAAGTCCAAGCTGTCTTGTGAGAGCAGAGAGGCACAGAGAGACAGAATAAGGGTGCAAATGGATCACAATCCTGTGGCTGTCTCATCGTCTTCAGCTATGTCAGAAATGTGTATGTGACAAATTTCATAAAATGAGACCAATCCCCTGCCCTGAGCTCTGCCTCTGCATGCAGAACTATGTGAGCTGCTGTAGGGGAGAGAACATGTGAGCGTGTGCAGCTGTTCTTCTATAAGAAGCGCTTATTTCTGCATGCGAGAGAGAGGGGGGGGGGGCATCCTATCTGCATCCATGGAGGGTAAGTAAATGTGTGTGTGTGTAATGGTGGGGTCAGGGGCTATCTAGGACTCAGTGGGGCGGCTGAATGGTCCCAGCCAGCATGTCTCAATTGAATTGGGAGGGAATTGAATTAGGCAGCGTGAGGTCTGCATGGCTGTACCTTGTCTTAAATCCGATTATACACACATACACACAGGCACACACACGTCATGCCAATGGGGCCACTGAGTGCAACTTGCACAGACAGAGGCACTTGTTGGGGACACAAGAGGTGTTTGATAAGTGCTCACACATGCACACACACACACACACAGGCCTCCCACCCCTTACATAGCCTGATTCCCTTACGGAGAGGGTGACACAACCTCATGTTGTTCCTGATTTGCTGACCCCAGCAGGCTGAGTCACACTCCGCTGTAGACAGGAAAGTGTTGGCCACTCACCACTGCATTGAAAGGTACTGTTTATTCTTTCAGCAAGTCAGAGTTGAGAAAAAGAAAAAGTATGAGAAAACAAGAGGAAATAAAAGAAGTAGTGGCGAGCAAACTAAAGGCTGGTGAAAATGGAACACCTGTGCTGGTGTGTGTGTGTGTGTGTTTAAGGTCAGTCATACTCACCCCTGAGGGGACGTAGTTGCCGTTGGTCATTTCTGGAGAGCTGGGGGTGTGGCGAGAGGAGGGAGACATGCTCAGATCCACTGCAGGGGGGGTGGGGGTGTCTGTTCGATCATGAGGGACCACCTGCACACCTGAGAAAACAAACACACACCTGTTCAGGTAACCTCTCACCTGGAAGATCTGATATGGACACACTCACTCCTTCCCATTTGTTCTAGGAATTGCACTCAGTCAGTTGGTCCTCCACTTTCGTCCAGACTTGAAGCTACTACAAGGAGTAACTGGTTATCAAACAGTCTCAGTGCTAATATACTATCAATACTAATGACTCTATATGACTTACATAAGCAAACAAGACCGTCAGCAAGAGGACTGGCTGTTTCTTTAGGCTATAGTTATTTTTAATGCCTGCCACCAGGTCGGATTCTCCTTGAAATCAGATTAAATGAGCCTGTGTTTACATTTTTCCCGGCAAAGTTACAGCGAGTAATACGTTAGCCAGTTAAAAAGAAGCAGAAGGTTACACATTGACCTCATAGTTTGTGGTTATTATTGCGGAAACAGTACTGCTTTTGTCAACACGAGTTTCCCAAATCAACATATAAAAATTCCTTATGGCAGCTTTAAATAGATCAAGAACTATTGGATGGAAAGCCCTGAAATTTTGTATAGATGTTCATGATCCCCAGAGGATGATCATTTGTGGATATTGATGTTGTGAAATGGTGAAGTAATCATGGCTAAATTGAAAGGCATAGTGCTATTTGTTTAAGTACCGGAGCAGACCTACTGTATGATGGGCACATCCATGCAGATGCATGCTTCTGTTGTGGCTCTTTTCACATCATTAAACCACTGATCCTTGGGTGGCAGGTTAACATACATCAGTCAACTATAACTAAACACACAATCAAATGTTAGACTGACTTTATCAACACTTTCATCATGTTGAATTTGAGAATATTGCGCAGCAGTCAGTGCTCTGTGTGTCACCCTGTCTCTTGCTGTGACCGTGAGTCGCCTCACAGCTGCCTCTCACTACAGACACTGCTCTCTGATGGGGCTTTAGCTTTAGTGATGATTCTGAAATTAGGAGGGGCTTGTGTAAGAGTGGCACTGTCCATATTATTGAAAAAGAGTAGAGGAGATTGATTGACAGACAGAACATGTTCAGTTTTTGTGGTTGTAAGTAGAACTTCTCATGGCTCGCAAAGTGAAGGGGCAGTCACTGAGAGACAAAGCTTCAAACTACAAACATAAACAGCTGTTTTTACACATCACCCCCATTTTGAATGATTATTGTGGGTGCTCTCATTAATAATTGTAAATAAATAATGACTTGTTTGTGATGACTCTTGTTTGATTTTGCTTCGTTTCAACAGCTGACACCTAGCCAACACCTTGTCCAGTGATCAAGGCACTGTGGACTTTTGTTTGTGTTTTGGCTGAAACAGCGCCCTCTGTGCTTCAGGACCAAATTAAGCACTCTGTTTCAGGGTTAATAATTTACATAGTATAGGATAGGTGTATAGAACTCATTTCAGGCTGTATTGAAGGCCGATACTGGTATCAGTACCGGAACAACCCTAAAACAGTACCAGGAACCAGGTACTATACACAACATTTGCTGATGGAAAGCAAAAACAGAACAGTTCACAGTGTCCAAGTCCAGACGAGCTGTACCATGCAGTTGAAATGAGGCATATGTTTTGTTTTGCTGTTACCCACCTGTGTGCGGAGACGCTGGTGAGGCGGGCTCTATGACTGCGGTGCCATCATCTGCCATGCGGAGCTGGCGAGCTCGCTTGGGGTGTAGAGGGGAGAGGGGGGGCGAGCGCGCCCCTCTGTCCCTACCATTGGCTCGCCGAGGGAGCTTCAGGTCCAGGGGCTCGTCCAGGGACAGCATGGCCACAACCCGCTGACCTCCCACCTGCACAAACAGACACAGAGGAGCAGAGTTAAGGCGAGCGGGGCCAGTGAAGGATAGCTTGGTTATAGACGCTGAGAAATAAAGATGCAGACCAAGAACCATAAAGGGTTTTTGGCTGATCCCCATAGAAGAACCCTTTTTTTCTTGATAAAACCTTTTGTAAAGATTTCACTTGGAACCCCTTCAGAGTGTTCTACCCTTTTGGATGAAAAGGGGTTCTTACTGGAATCTTTCTTCCTTCATAGAACCCTTGACAAACCCTTTGTTCAAAAAAGGGTTTGTAAGAAGCGAATGACTCTGGTAGAACCTTTTTGGAACCCTTATTTCTAAGAATGCAACCACACACACACACAATGAAATGCTGCATACCAACATGAAACAGTGACAGAAGACAGATTCTCACACCTGCAACATTTCCCACGTGAATGTTGTTGAACGTATCTTACATTCCACAGTCCCACGGGGTAAGAAATACTCTAACAATGGTAAACTGGCCACAATCGTAAACTGAAACACAGAGTTAGCCAAAGAAAAATAAACACTCACACACACACACACACACACACACACACACACACACACACACACATAGAGATCTGAATGACCCCATCCTCTTTTTCCACACTGACCTTTACTCACACACTCTTCCTGAGGAATGTCTACAATCCAATCCAGATGGTCACCCTCACCGCCAGCCTTGCTTCACCCCAGTCACTGGCCCTTGCACCCTGTCACATCACCCCCCCCCCCCCCCCCCCCCCCCCCCCCCCCCCCCCCCCCCC
>JAJHUR010086888.1:0-78880 GCA_027495735.1 Lutjanus campechanus
GACTTTACATGATAACCCACTCAATATGTACTCACCACTATGCCGATGTGATGATAGGTGAAGTCTTCAGTTCACAAAACAATCCTGGAGTTTCAGCAGAAAACAGGGTAGCAGCCTCATCTAGTACAATGGCAGTGAATGGTGACCACGGATAAAACGTTAAAAAGCAGAACACAAAACAAACACAAAATGTCTCCATCCTGCTTGTGTGGTGTAATCCAAGTGTCCACAAGCCGCGACATTAAAAAGTTTTGTGTTTTGTTGTTTTGTGTTCTTTTTTTAACGTTTTATCCGTGGCCACCATTCACTGCCATGGTACTGGATGAGGCTGCTACCCTGTTTTCTGCTGAAACTCCAGGATTGTTTTGTGAACTGAAGACCTGCACCTATCATCACATCGGCATAGTGGTGAGTACATACTGAGTGGGTTATCATGTAAAGTGGAGTATCCTTTTAAACGTTGTGTGTTACTGCTATTTTCTTGTTTCATTTTGTACAGTCGGCTTTGGCAATACTGTATTTTAGTATGGTCATGTCAATAAAGCCACTTTGATTTTCAGAATAAAAAAAAAAGTTTATTTTATATCAAGCTAACAGATAATTTACTGCCTGTCCTCTCTCTCCATTGCCTCTTTCAGAGTTCTTGCTGTCTCTGTCTGTGAAGGACAGGCGTCAGTACTACAGGACCTCTAGCTCTGTGCCACTGGACGACATCCCAGTGTGGACTCCCGCTGCAGGTCAGACACACAACATCAATCAAAGTCACTGTGGCCTGGTAGGAGGAGAGGTGGTGGTGGTGAGACTTTCTGGAAGGGATGCAAAGACATGAATACTAGTGTTATCAGGTATTTGGCCACATTACATTAATAAATGGCACGTGAAAAGCATTTCTAAATTATTAGTGGAGAACTGGGAGCACCTTGTGTGCAAAATCTAATATGTTCACATATGATCTATGCTTCTGATGCACACAAATACACACAAAGCAGAAGGTGAACATGCTGAAGTGAACATACTAAAATTAGATTTAGAGTTATCATCATACCAGAATGTTTAACTTTGATACAGAACTAATCTTAAAAAATGATACAATATGATAAAAATGATAAATCAATTTCAGACAGGATAATAAAGACTCGACTGAGGTCTTTAATGAGCACTTAGATCATTTTTTTAATAACTTGAGTATTTTCAATACTATAATTAATGGATATTATATCATTTTGAACACGTGGTGAAAACCTTAATTAGATGTTAATTACTTATTATCACACATCATTTAGAAATACTGTCAGTTTCCAAGCTAAGTGCTTTCAATTGTCTTCATTGTGTTTCTGTCCCTCTAACCTGAAGCCCTTCGCCCTGGATTTGACAGAGAAATACATGCAGACAATTTTATTACACATATAAAGGGTAAAATGTGTGGACAAGGTACATTTTATCTCTGTTTGTTTGTCCAGTAACCTCAATTCAAGTCTGTATTACTCAAAGGTTATGAAGAAATTTAGTTGGCTCAATCTAGTGCTCATACTTTTTAGCAATCTGTACTGGAATCAGTAGTGAAATAAGCTAATAATAAATACTAACTGCAGTCTGGATCACAAATATTGCCAGTGAACATAATCTTCTTGAAAAAGACTACATCACCAGTGATAAAAGAAAATCAGTGATGCATCATGTGTAGCTTTCCCCTTTTCAAAGTAGTGAACAAAGAAAGACAGTTGAATAGTTTTGTATCTCGGTTGAATCTATAAAAGAAAATACCAGAGTATATGAAGTATCAAGTGTTTTCACTTTAGATTACAATGGATTACAGCAACAATGCATAACACTGAAGGACCATCATAGTATTTAATACAAACTACTGTGATGTGCCATTTTTGAATACTGTTATTTTGGCTAATTTTAATTTGGTTACTACCTAACATGTAGGGGGTATATTATCATGCAAAGGTAGACGTGTCCACTGGTAGCGATTTGACAATACCGTTTTCTCCGAGGGAGTTATTTGTTTGCATCTCTGCTATTTATTTGTGGCAGACTATATAGGAAATCAGGGCTGGATTCTCACATGACCTTGCAAATCCAGCTGCCAGTCAAGGTAACAAGATTTGGGCAGCAGGACTTCATGTTCTCATGTGACATGAGAGTGACCATTGACGGCGGTAATGCACCTTTAGCCAACCTCTGCACAAGAAGAGAGTGAAATTGTAAATACAGAGCAGGAGGCATCCCAACCAAATCAAGACAAGGGAGAAGAACCTGTTCTTCTGTTGTGTGGACATGGTTTGGTTTTAGAAAATCCAACCTTAATTGAACCTTTCCTTAATTGACTTTACAGAACTATTACTGTACTGTGATATTGAGCATTACCGTGATATAAAATGACATATACTGTGATAAGATTTTAGCCATATTATCCATCCCTACTAACATGTCCTCTTTAACACTGCAGACCCAAAATCATGAACTGTTTTGTTGATTTTATTATTTCAGTAAGTCAGTTGGTGGCGGAGCAAACCACCAAGACATGTTCTTTCTGCAACCTACCCACATAAATAAAACTGATCCTGAGACTGAATGTTGTGTGTGTGTGTCTCATTATCAGGTGGTTCTGGGAAACCTCACTACAAGAGGAATGAAAAATTGGACCAGAAGATTTCCCTCTACAGCGGTGACATCACCAAGCTGGAGATAGATGCAATTGTCAATGCAGGTATGATGTATTTTCACACATGCTAAAATTCAAATGAAAACCGAGATAAAACATAATTTAATTTCAGTGTGTTTCCACTGCATTTGCAACAAAAGTAGTCAGCAGGAAAAAAGAAACAAATGCACAAGAACAATATGAAGAAAAAAGCCAAACAGTTTGGAATAAGAGGAAGGATTATGGATTTAAAAAGTGGGTGGTAAAGTGAACGCAGCTCCCAGTCTGTTTGTACACCGATGTGCATACACTGTACATATATTTAGCACAAAACACCTGTGCAGGCGGTTTGTGTTGTGATTATGGGTATTATGATGTTTTCTCTGTGTGTGGGAGGGACAGCTACAGGCTTTTGTATGGTTACATGTTTGTACTGTGAAGTTTTCTTTAAAGTAGTGTATATACAGTACGTGTGAACACAAGAATTACAAAAGGGTCTAAAACCAACAGGATTGCTGACTGTCTCTCTGGAAACCTCAAAAGGAGTCAAAGCAACCTGAAAGCAGAGAAAGCATATATCTGATGTCTCAGTACTGAAGAGATTATGGACGGACTGCTTTGAGAGAGAACTATGAAAAAAACAGCACACTTAAACTGATGTGGCCTTTAAAGTCCAGTATCAACTCCTTGATGTAATCTTGAGGTTTTTTGTGAAGATAGAAAATGGTCAAAAACTAGGAAACAGCTAAACATAGTTTTATTTGGATACCACATTAGGCCGCCATTATTTGTTTGAGACATGTTGCTTCTATTGACGGACAAGTCAGCTCGCCAGTATTTAATATGTATCAAGTTGAGATCATTCATTTATCTTTATTTGTATTTATTTTTTTGTTTGTTTTTAATGAAAAATAGGTCATTAAAATTCTTAACAAGCCCAGCCCTAATCCAACCATATTGAAAATATCAATACTCATGATGAAAACGTGTTTATTAATACCAAAATACAATTTTTTGGGCTTTCCATAGACAAACCAATGTAACAGCAACCAGCTAATTTGTTTGAATTTGAAAATTATTTGAACAAATTGTAATTTCAGGCATCATAACTGAGCAGAATAAATAGAAAAAGCTGATACCAAATCTCATAAAAAGTTAGTAATATCAAGGGATTTACTGTATTAATCTAACTTAATACATTTATCCTTCTCTTGGTGCCTCAGTGGATGAAACGACAGCTTTTTGCACAAAAGATATTAATTGATTTTAGAGGGAACAAAACCGCACTGCCTGTTTCAAAAATCAACAGCGAAACAGTGGAATCATTCTCGTAGACAAATATCTAGGAACAGAGAGAGACAATAAACTAAAGTCTGTACCACTTCAAAAATCAATATACTGCAACAGAAAATGTACTTTTCATGCAAACATAACCATTTTAATGTAAACTGGCAGGTTTTTACAAATGGCTCCTTTGGTCTTGTCTCTGTGTTTAGTAACATGCGCAAAAGACCAAGCCAGGCGGCAACAGTAATTCAGGACAACAGGGGAAATTATAGGTTTAGGGCTGCATGCATATGGTAAAAAGTCATATTGTGATTATTTTGACAGGAATTGGGATTGTGATATGATTATCGGGAATAATTATTTTTGCATTACAATTTTCATTTTTAATGAAACGTGATTATGTGATATTTGTCAGGGTCAAACAAACATGTTTTCTTTCATCTGGAGAACAAAGAGTTTTAGGCCAGGGCATCTCTGCAGCACTACAATGATTCATTATGATGCTGTTTTCTCACATATTTTTTCAGAAAACTGCATTTTGGTTGTAGTTCTGTGATTTTCATTGATCGCACTTGGCCATATTGCGATTTTGATAATATTAACATTATAATATTAATTGCGCAGCCCTAATTATAGGAAACCACCACCAGCCTGTCCACCAAACTCATCTTCCTAAAAATAAAATAAAAAATAAATCTTACAGGATAGATCTTCAGTCCAAACTAAGTTGCAGCAGCAACGAGACACGAGAAAGAGCCGTCTAAAGAAAAAACTCAGAGCAAATAGATATAAGAGCTCTTCTATTCCTTGTAAGCTTAATCTCTTAGCTGGCTACTTGCAGTTTGGCACCTCTGTATCTAATTTGCCTGTACGGCTTTGGATTGACTTTATAGTTTGTTGTTTATTCTGTCCCTGTGGGTTCAAATGTCTTTTATTATGATTAGGTTGTCATCCTATTGTGTTTGTCATTATTTTTACTGTGGAGTCTATGGTGTCTGTCTGGATTTTTATGGTGTCAGTCTGGAGCACTGGACCAGATGAATTTCCCTGTGCAGGATAATAAAGTTGATCTGAATCTGAATGTCGTACGCCATACGATGTTTACACAAATTGTCTTGTTTTTTGCAACATTTTAAAGACAGATGTACCATCAGTTGTTGTTTCCAAACAAGGATCCTAACAAGGATTCTCTCGAGTGACCATTAGATGGAGCCCAAGGCCAGTTCATTCACTAAAGACCTTCCCCACTGTTTGGGCATTTGGGGGAAATTTAATCGGTGTTTTGGCACAGACGGTGCATCAGGGGAGAGTGAGGCAGGCCAGCACGCCTAAATGATGCTTGATGATGAGGCTTTAGCAGAAAATGATAGATCTTCATTGGCAGCTGACTGTCAGCAGGTGTAGGCTGTGCCAGCACCCAGTGAATATGTTCATCGTTGACTCTCATTTATGGCATTATTGCTTGTGTGAGTGTGTGTGTGTGTGTGCTTGCAAGCATGCACGCATGCATCTGCCTACAAATGTCTAAGTAATTATAAATGTGTATACAGCAAGTAATTGTAATTTGTCTCTGTGCGTCTATAGAGGGGACTTTGCGTCGGGGTGCGTGTTTTACAAGAGCTTTTACAGAGTCGCACGATGCAAAGTAGTGTGGAATTAACAAGAGGAAACAGCTAGTAAAGTGTCATTTAGCAGAGAGGACGGGGCAAGGTGAGGGAGGGAGGCTGAAGAACACAACAACGCCAGAGGAAGCATGACTGAGAGACAGCAGCGTGAGAGGGAGTCAGCGCGCCGGCTGACAAAAAGCGAGGGGAGAGTCTGGAGGAGTGAAAAGAAGAGGATAAGAGAGAGGCAGGGAAGAGGGACACAGGCTAGTATTTAAGTCTGCATTGCCATGGCAACAAGCAGGTACAGGATACCCACACAGGGGTTTTGGGAAGCAGAGTCCGATCATCCTTTTCTGGGCTGACTGATTGGCTGGCCAGCTGACCATCTCTCTGGTCATTTTGTCGACTAAGCGGCTGACCTTTTCATTGGATGACTAACTGATTGACTAAGAGGCTTTGAGTGATGTCAGCCGCGCTTAAAGAGATATGACGTTAAAATAAAAGAGCAGCGAGCAAAGCAGACATCGAGGGACGAGAGAGAACAATTATAAAACAGACAGTTAGTTACGCTCATTTGGAAAATTGCTGGCCAAATTATTCTCCTGTTGCAGATCTAACAGCAGAGCATCAGCGTTAGATAGCCGCCAAAGCGGGGCCTGTGGTTTTTGACATGTGGAGGGGAGTGTTGTGGTTTTTTTCTGGCTGCTCTGAAAGGCCTTGAAGAATCATTTAGCCTCTAACACAGCAAACATTCAATTGAAGCCAACTGTGGCCAATTATACGCTATACTGGCAGACTGGTAGGCAGGTTGGGAGGGGGCTTCCAGGCCTAGCTGGCGGTTAGCGGTCGACTGCAGACACACAAAAACACACACATGAAGAGACGCGCACAAACTTCTATCTGTGGATACATAGCCGACAGATACAGACACAGTGCTGGAGACCACTGAGTAAACAGGTGGAAGGAATATGCTGCTCCACCCTGTGTTTTCCTTCCTTCCTTGCCTCCTTGCTTCCTTCTCTTCTTCTAGGGCTGCATGATATAGTAAAAAAAGGATATTGCGATTATTTTGACAGATACTGTGATTGTGATATGATTCACAATTTTTAAAAATATTTTATTTTCAAATTTCCGACATAAAGGGACAGTTCACCCCCAAATCAAAAACACCATTTTGCCTGGGGTGCTATTTATCCATAGATGGAACTAGATGGCACTCGTCTTGTGGTGGTCAGTGCTGTTGAGTTTTTCAAATGTTATTTTTTTGGTGCTTTAAGCACCTCAACAGTGCCACAGTCCATAAGTGCCATAATCCATAATCGGTTCCATAATCTTCAAGAAAAGGCAGATGTCTCTACATCTCTAAAACTTGGCAACTTACACCAAAACAATTTAGATGGATAAATAGCACTACAGGCAAGTAGAGGTGAACTGTTTCTTTAACACAAGACACAAAACACACACATACACTCACGCAACATGGTTCCAAATTCACCTCCCTGTCCAACCAACATACAAAGTGAAAGAGGACCTTACTCAAAAGAATTTGGTAGTAGAGTGGTTAAATTAAAATTAAAAAGAAAGAAAGGAAAAAAATAATTTGTTATATAAATAAATACAACATAATATAAGGAGAGGCAATATTAAAGATCAAAGCTTGTTCAGATGACTAATGGTGTTTACATTATGGTGGCATTTTTATGTCGTGTCCATATAGGTCAAATAGGCAGCTATTCATTTCCAAGTGCCATCTAGCTGTGGGGAGCTGGGAATCAGACTTCCATGTTGTTGCTATGTATGTCCTGGCAATGCACAAAGCTATTTCTAAACACTTTTTTGAAAGTTTCTTAAATGTGTGCTAGTAGTTGCAAGATTCATCAATAAGCAAATCTACAGATCCAGTGGGGAAATAAATCCTCTAAGTTTTGTTATAATGTCATGAAGTCGTGCCAGAAGGTATCAAGTCCAGTACATGACCACGTGCAATTCAAAAAACGCATACCTGATCCTCAGGATTGTTTTTACAGAACCTCCATGGCATAATATAGAGTTGGTGAAGAAAATGATCATTTTTGCATTTTTCATTTTCACTGAAAAAAACTATTAAAATCATGATAATGTGACATTTGTTGGGGCTCCGTACCAAACAAACATGTTTTCTTACATCTGGAGAAGAAGATTTGGAGGCCAGAGCATCTCTGCAGCACTACAGTGCTTCATTATAATGCTGTTTTGTCACACATTTTTCCTTAATCAAAAAAAATTTGCAGCTTCTGTGATTTGGATATTGCACTTGGACATACTGCGATTTTGATAATATGTCAATTAATTGTGCTGCCCCACTTCCTTCCTTCCTTCTCTCCTTCCTTCAGCCAACAGCAGGCATGTAATGATACCAAAAACTCAATAATACCACAATAAAAAGTCCATACTAAGATGTTTATTGCAATATGAAAAACAAATAAAAGACTTGTACAGCATTTGTGTTTATATAAAATTTGTTTTTCCTTTTAACTAAAAGTGCTTCTGCTTTTCTTCTTTTTATAGCAACTACAAGGGGTTCATAAAAGATTATGAAACACTCTCAATTTAATACTGATATCTCTGTATTACCTACATAAGCAAAGGAGATCAATGAGATTACTTTGCTGTAGTTATTCTTAATGCCTGCCACCATTCTCCGTAAAATCAGATGAAACAAGCCTGTGTTTCCATTTTCCCAGACACAGTCACAGTGGAGAGTACGTCAGACTGCTGAAATGAAAGAGGAGGGTTTTGTTTGGACAATTTTTCTTTTCAAGCTATATTTTGTGAGTATGGCAGAGAGAACGGGCCTCCAAAATTGACAAATTAGTATAGTAGCGTATTAGCTTTAACAAAATAAATCTGGCAATGAATGTTTGAATTATGTTTGTACAAAACAAAAACAATGCAGCAGCCAGTAACAGTCATTTTTAAAAAATAAAATAAAGATAAAGAAATAAAATAATAAACTCTGTAATATCACGGTAGAGATGATCACAGTCTGTTACGGTATTGAGACATTTTTTTGTGATATTTGATATATTGTCGCATCTCTAGTCAACACTGATTGATCAGGTAAGCAGGGCGTTACGGGGAGGCTGGGCGGGCGCTGTTTGTCGTTTTGTCGCTCTCAATAAAGATTGAATTTACAGTAACTCTCCACTTCTCCTCCTCCTTCTCCTCCTCTTCTCCTCCTCCTCCTCCTCCTCTTTCACTCCCCTCCCTCCTTTCTTCCACACTTTTACAGCCCCTGGCTCCTGCCCACTCCTATAAAACACTACAAACATAAAAACCCACAAGCACTTAAGAGCCGTCCTGGTGAGGAGGAGAAGGAGGGGGTGGGAGAATATGGGGGGGGGGAGACGGTGGGCAGAAACATCCTCCTCTTTACACCCCTCAATCACTCCGTCCGGAGAAGGAGAGAGAGATGGAGGGGAGGATATATTGTCTCTGATGGGCTAGCTGATTAAGATGGATTGCACAATGAAATGTCGTTGGAGTGATGAGTTCTTGGAGTGTGTGTATGTGTGCGAGTGTGTGTGTGTGGATACGACGTCTCGGCAACTAACTTTGCATTAAAACCTTTTTTCAAATTGATTAAATGCAAATTTGCTTAGCTCTACTGAGCTGCATTTTCACTCGCAAAAGTTTTATTCCTCATTTCCATTCCAGCACTTACTCTCAGCTGCTGTCGTTGTGTTTATCGTGTTTGACATTAAATGCCATTTATTTTGGCCCACCTTTTTTCTCCGCACAGAATTGAAATTTTATTGGTAAAGATTTTAAAATTGGATTTATAAGTTCTTCAATATTTTTTTTTTGTAATGTTCCTTTTTTCCAGAGGAGCTAACTCTGTGTGTGAGAGTAAATGCAGTGGCAGAGTCGACTGATAAATCTTTCAGACCAGACTATAAAAAACTGTCCCTAAAATTAAGCCGTGCACCGTCGAGTGATAAAGAATATTCTGGTCCTATCTCAGTCTTTAGAGCTGAACCACTTGTCATCTTCATTATTTCTGCTCGCGGAGAGTCTGTGTGTGTGTGTCTCTTAACTTTGCACACGAGTTTGGACGTATTGACAGGACTACATACATGTATGTCTCCATGCATGTGTGCACCTGTGCATAGCTGCACCTGCTTGTGCCAGAAATAAAAGCAGCACACACACATAGAGCTGGCTCTGTGAATGTGTGTGTGTGCGCCGTGCGATGGTCTGGCAGGGAGGTGGTGCATGAGTGGTGTACTTTTGCTTGTGTTTTGTGTGCAGGTGTCCTATCATGTGTGCATGAGATAGGGTCTCCCAGGTTTTCCTCTGCAGGTCAGAGATAAAACTGTTGGTTGGCGCTGGAAACGCACTCACCGTGGCAACAGCTGAGAGATACAAGATTAGAGCCAATAGTTTTCCAGGCCCGCAGGTGACAGACAAGATGAGAGAGACGGAGAGAGTCTGTAGACTGTACTGTAACTTCTTCTAAGATAAGAAACTTAGAAAGAAAGCCTGAATGGAAGAATGATGGGATGGATAGCAGTTTGCTGACAGACAGGGAGGGGAAAAAAAGTCAGTGTGACATCATTGTGACGCAGGTTTTTCTTTTCCTTTCAATGTTTAAAACAAATACAGTGCAAATTCTTAAACAGGGTAAGATGGTAGCAGTAGTATTACAGATCAATCTGTGAATCAGCCCCCGCCTCTTCCCAACTGGCCGTTTGTGACAGTGAAAAAGGGAACATAAATAAATAAACAACATTAAAAATGAATGGGAATTTTTAAAGGATGTATAATATAAAGGGATAGTTTGGAATATTTGATGTAGGGTCGTATGATGTACTTATCAATAGTCAGTGTATGATCTACAGTATATGATGGTGAGCACACCCCCAGTTTGGAGAAGCAGAGAGGAGCACCAGCACGGATGTTAAGTAATATACTGCTGTGTGCACAGTCAGCAACAAAAGGTATTTTAGCCACTTAAAAAAGGTCCAACTAAAAAAATCAAAATCAATTTAAGTGTACACTATATTTAGAATATTTTCACTGCTGTACTTTTCCGTCAGACAGCTTTTTCTGACAGGAAACTGTTATTATATTAGCCACATATCACTCTCTCCAAACCAAGCTCCATGGACAAAATCATTCATTTTACCTTGCAGAACTCGTGAGTTGCTGGACCACAGCTGCCTCCATCTGTTAGTTTGTTTGTGTTATTGTGTGACTTCAGAAAATCTGAACTAACCCTTTAAAACATGGAGGTCACACATAACACAAAGGAACTAACACATCGAGGCAGCTGCAGCTCTGCGAGGAAAAAATTCTGATTTCGTCTTTATAGTTTGGTTGGTTTGGATGGAGCGATATTTGGCTTATGTAATGGCAGCTTCCTGTCAGAAGCTATCTTACAGCAAGGTAAAGTGGTTAGGATATCCTTGTACACTGATATTGATTTTATTAAGCAGACCTTTTTTAAGTGGCTAAAATACCTTTTGTTGCTGATCCTGTAGCTTCTGTGCTGGTAACCCTCTCTGCTTTTCCACACTGGGGGCATTGCGTCTGACATTGTCTGTAGCTAATAGACTGGCTATCAATAAGTACCTCATACAAATCCACTTCAAATAATCTGAACTATTCCTTTAATATAAGGTAGTGGTATTAATATTAAGACAGTGAAGAAGTAAATGAAAGGATGCCTGGCTGCATAATAAGTTGTAGAAAGTGTTGACAATTGGAACACGAACTGCTATGGTTCAATCACAGCACCAGGCCTTTGAAAACGTGCAAGAGTGATGTAGGTTTTTAAAAAGAAAAACCCTGTTGGTCAGAAGGACAAGCACTTCTTTCAGAGAAGTCTGGAAACTGCAAGCACAAAGAAGCCGGTTATGAGAAATGGCAGACTTGAAAAGCTGTGTGATATTGACAAAATTAACTTGAGATGCTGATCAAAGACTGAAGCTCGACTCATCAGGAATGATAATAAAAGTGTGGATGTGTAGTCGATACGAAGGTCAAAAGCAGACTCAGTTCAAAGTCAAACGACAATATCAAGCAGAACAAATCAGTCGTTTCAGTTACGTTTAACAAAAACACAAAACTTTTGCTGCCATTTTTCATGAGTTGAAGTAGAGTTCTTCTTTGCACAGGTTTATTCTCTCTTTTTTTTTTTGCCCATTTCAAGTAGATCTACTGATACCATCTGTTCGTTGCAATACCTATACTACCATACTATTTTATTTTGCCAAAAAAGATTTGATATGTCTTAATACATAGTATGTCAAATGCAGTTTACCAGATATACCAGGATGTCCTACTACATCTGGCTGCATTTTGTAGTATGCAAGCCAGCATGCTTTTTTTTTTTTTTGGCTATTCTGACCTGCAATCCTTTGCAATGGGTGTTTGAGCAAGAGGTTCAAAGTTCAAGGTGCAGTGTTATGAGGAAATACAGTAGTCTGTCCCAATCATGCATCACTGAATCACTGCATGCAACAGTATGTGCTTTGTCAGCGCAGCTACAGTACGTACTAAAAGTAAAAATAAAAACTATGTGATTTGGATTGCAGGCACAGTCTTTTCCCAGGAGGGCAAAGTCACGATCTGCCCCACTCTGCCTCTGATTGGCTAGTACTCGTTGCCTTCATTGGTTGGGTTGGTTAGGTTTTGGCAGGAAGAGTGGTTGATTAAAAATGATTATGTTGTGTTCATGCGACCAGTAACAAAGCATCAGGCCGCAAGACGTCTGATGCTTGTTGCTGTGTGTTGAGCATGACGTGCTACAAATCCATCTTCAGTCGTATGTTATTGTTTTGCCATTTTTGTATTCCATGAATCCCCTCCATCTCACCTTGAGTCCTGTGCTGCGTAAACAACGGAAGAAAAGCTTATTCTTGCCAGTTTCCAGGTTTTTTTTTTAACCCTGTCCTTTTTTTCTTACTGTGACATCAACAAAAAAAATGCAGCTCGATGATTTGAGTTTGCTGACTCTACACACTAACACAATGCAATAATCATTCTGTTTAATTAGCTTCTCTGTATGCCACACCTGTCAGGTGGATGGATTATCTTGGCAACGGAGAAGTGCTCACTAACACAGATTTTAACAAATTTCTGAACATAATTTGAAAGTAAAAATCCTTTCATGTGCATGGGGGGTTTTTTCTTCCATTAATGAAAAGTGACAGCAAAAACAAATCTTGCGTTTATATTTTTGTTGAGTGTACATATCGGCCTGAAATAAGACAGTTTTGATCATTAAATTTAAGAACTGTTGGCGCAGCTGGATAAAGTCTGTCTGAAGAAACAAACTGATTAAAGCAAAGGAGGTTAACGTACTTGTTGTATTCATCATGTGTGTGTCCTCCTCACCCCAACTGATTGCAGCCATTGAATGATGGCAAAAGTCCAGCTGGTCAATATGAACTTTAAATCAACTTCAGCTTGTAAAGCTTGTGTCCAATTGGTGAGTATCAATCTAACTTCAGCCTGGATAAGGTCTGATTAATTACTGCAAAGTAAACTTAAGATGATCAATCAAAGAATCAATCAATCACCTGCTCAGCTGAATAAGAGCTGATCCTGATTCCTGACGCATCTCTTCTGTGTTAATTTAGCTGTTTTAATCAACTGCTTCACTCATTAAATACGTGACTTTTGCTGTGTTTTCCCTGAAGCCTGATAAATATAATATATTTCATAAAATGCGACAATTTCTTGTGACGTTAATGGAGGCATTCTTTATTTCAGACGGGGCGAGCGGAGGCACTTCCATAAAAAACACTGTGGAAAAAATGCAAATGTATGTCAGATTTGAGTAAACATAAAAGACATGAAGCATACCAGTAAATCAATGAAATAAGCTGTAACACTCATATTTTTAAATAGAATTGTTTAAATAAAATAAAGTAAGCATGAATTCACAATTTTAACTGCATATGGACTCACACACTGTCCTGTCAGGCAGTTAGTTTTGGGACTGTTAGACTGTTAACATTTGTCAGACTGTCTTCTTGGGCTCATCATCTTAGAACACTCTATGGAACAATATTTCTTGACTGCTTGACAGATGTTTGATGACTGCCTCATTGGTCACTCCTGGTGCTGGAGTTGTCAAGTGATGGTATCTTGCTGCCTCGCTCCAGTTGTTTTTAGTGTCACAACTGCTGGAGTGAATGTGTTAAGACATTTAGACGTCTTGTCCTTGAATCTTGAAGACAACCCCAGTTTTTCACATCAAGTTTCCGGATAAAAATGTTATGGCTGCAACTAAAAATTTAATTCATTTTCTTAGTAACTGATTAGTTGTTTTGTCTGTAAAGATTAGGAAAATCAGGAAAAAAAGTAGAACTGCAACAATTTCTCAATCAATTATTTAGTCGATTGAAAGAAAATAAATAACCAGCTGTTTTAGTAATCAATTAATCATTTTAAGCAAAAATGTCACGAACATTTGCTGATTCCAGCTTCTTAATTGTAAGAATTTGCTGCTTTTCTTCTTCGTTTAAAAGAAGCAATTTGAAGATTTTGAGCACCGGGAAATTGCAAAGCATTTTTCACATTTTTTGACATTTTATAGACCAAACAATTAATTGATTAATAGTTTAAAATAATTGGCAGATTAATAGATAATGAAAATAATAGTTAGTTGCAGCCCTAAAAAAAAATCCATCCTAGTTTCCCAGAGTCCAAGGAGACGTCTTCAAAAATAAAAAGATTTTTTTTAATGATATAAAACAGCAAATCCTCACACTGGAGAAGCTGGAACAAACCAATATTGGGCATTTTGCTCAAAAAACTACTCAAACAATTAATCAATTATCAAAATAGTCCCTGATTACATTTCTTCCCATTAACAAATTGATTCAGTCATTAATTGTTTCTGCCCTAAAAACATATTTTTTTTATCAGCCAGTATGCAGGGTTCCCCCAGGAAATTGTTTAGCAGAGATGGTAAGTCACCTAGATCCAGACAAATCTTGTCTCCTGATCACATCAGATGACAGCCAAAACAATAGCCACACTCATTAAAGATATGGTATTTACTTTGTGAAGTTGTACATCTGCTCTTTTCCCCAGATGGTTAAAGTAGCTACAGTATATCTATATTTTTATAATAACAATGTACAAAATGACAGACAATGTGAAATAGTGTGACAGCGATAAAGGGGCTGCTCATAGTGATGAACCTACAGAGAAATATCACCTGAATCTGCAGCTCCCCTCGGTTTTACAGAGCTTTATGAGAGTTGCAGCTCATCATTTTCATTGTTTTAATATTTTCGTTCACTCTCTCAGCTCGCATAGTGTCATTTTCAGCCGGCAGCAGCTGCTGTTTTCAGTGGAAAAACTCCAGCTATCCACTGTGCACTATCTCCTCAGCACCAAACAGCAGACAGACACAGTTTCTTTTATTTATCTAAAGAGTTGGTAGAGACCAAAAACAGAGCTTTTAGAGAGAATATAATGATGAATGGTAATGTTTGGTGATGAAATGATTACCGGTTTTGCGATTAAATAATGTGATATGGATCTATTTTGGTTGTTTACCAATTTATTGTTGCTTTGTTTTATGTCTGTACTCCATACCACCTTGTGTGGTTTAGAATAATAAAATAAAACTGAAACTGAAAAAATTCCAGACAATCAATATCACCATTTGAAATTTTAATTAGAATTAAAAACATTGTTGATTACGGCGCTTTGAAAAACAGCCATGATCATTTTTGTCACTATAAACATGATATGAAGTTTTCACACCATCTTGTGCATGTTGTGCATAAGTTGCAACGATTAATAAATCAATCAATTAGTCAATCAACACGAAAATCGTTTTGGAAAGGTTTTGATAATCGATGAATTTCAATTTCAATTCCAGCTTTTCAGATGTGAGGATTTATTTATCTCTTTTCATTGTCATACTCTTCTTTCAACTGTTGGTTGGACAGAACAAGAAAATTGAAGGTCGCTGTCGGCTCTAAGAAATTGTGACTTACACTTTTTCTCTATTTTTCAATATCTCATAGACGGAAGGATTAACAACGACAGTAATTGTCAAATAATTGTTGGTTGCAGCCTTCATTTAAAAAAAAAAATGGATTCAGCAGGGATGAGAATCGACGACCAGCTCCAGTTAAGAACCAGTGTTAAATAGTCTGATCCATCAGAATCGTATGCCTCCGAGCTCAGCAGTTCCTTTTATCAATAATAGTATGTTTTTCTAACAAAATAACCCTGTCATGCCTGCTGCACAAGGAGAGGAAAATGACTCACAGATAATAAAACCACTGCAATGATGCTGAAAACCTGTGTATTCCAACATCAATTAAACACAGACGATTGATCAGGAATCACTATGGGAATAAGAAAAGCTCATCAGTTCCCATCCCTAGCCGTTAGTGGAGGTGGCGTGTATTTCATGTGAGGTGGCGCACCTCTGCTATACAGCACTGCGGGAAAGCTTTGATACTATCTCACTTTATGTAAAACGTAAACACAGACTGATCTGAAACAAAAGAATCGTTAGAAATAAGTCATCTTGAAGTGAACACGTACAGTAAGTGCGGCACAAACCTCCCAGTATCAACTTAATGTTTCATTATTACAATGCTCTTTATGAGGATGGATGCGTGTGGGTACGCATCAATAATTGAACATTAGTGTTTTTTGAGCTTGGTTGCTTCCATCGGGTGCAATATAAAATTCATCCCAGCGGTGGAGCATCTTTTATTGATTCCGGAGAAGTCCACGGTTGATGATGACCGCCAGCTCTAGCGTGGCAAGTTGAGGGGCTCGGGGGGGTTATAGAGGATGAAGAGAGGGGTGTTGGGAAGGCATGGATGAGCGGACTCAGACAGACAGACAGACAGACTGACAGACTAGAACAGCTGGAGGAGAAAGGTGAGAGGGATGTGCTCAGTGATCCTGTTTGGTGATTTTAAGAGGATAAAACAGGCGAACCCTTGGCTCTGCAGGTAGAGCCCCTTACAAGAGCATTACTTTACAGTGGCACAGCGTCACACTCCTTCTGCAAGGCTTCACTGATTCTTAGCTGGCTTTGTCAATGGGGCTTAGCGCTGTGCTTAGCGCCAGAATCAGCCTGGCAGACATCCCTGCTTTCAACTCTCTGCTCTGAGTGTGTATGGAAGATTGTCAGGCCTGACTTGTTGTTGTAAATTGCTTCAGAGTGGCTAAAATTATTTCTCCGATTTCACCTGAGCTGCATTTTCCTCATTTGACTGGAGTAATAGGGGACACATTATAGTGGGACTCTTTGCATGCCTAACCACTTTATAAGGGATTTTCTAGCATCAGGCCAAGGATTAAGTGATTTTTGTCACAGTCCTACTTTGAATGCCACGGTATCTACTCCACTTTCCAGTGCTTAAGCTGTTGATAGCTTGTTTGTTTTAAGTACGTACATCATGTAGTGGTTATTAGAGGATAATCAAGTTGTCGCCAGCTTTTGTGTTTGTTTTTAAAGCTTCTGGAAACTCATGTCCACAATAGCCTTCTTACCATGTAATTAAAATGCAGAAAATGAATTTGATAGTGCTCTGTATGATTGTATGAAATACAAGTTGACCTTTACCAGAACCTCTATTTAGGTTCTCATGTGCATAATAGTAAGCATCTGAAAAATACTGGAAATTAGTTTTAATCCATGATGTGTTGCCAATTAAGTTTTTATTCACTTTCCTGTATTAGGTTTGGATTTGGCGTACTTTTATAATGAAAATTATGCACTTAATACCATAAGCCAATCACAGAATAATACTCATCAGTTGCTGACTCGTCCCACTCAAATAGTTGCAACAAAACCTCTTTGCTTATGCTGAATTTGCCTTTGTGAGTCAACTCAACACTAGGGACCCGAAGCTGATTTTTCCACACTCATTTGACACAAATGATAAATTTACATTGCAGAAATCAGTATCAGTTTAAGTGTACATATATGTGGAACATTTTCATCTCTCTACTTTTGTCAGACAGCCTTTCCGATGGGGAACTGAAGCCGCCGCTCATGCTCTCTTCACAATTTTCCTCCGAAAAAACCTGTAATTTTACCTCGCAGGACACAAGAGCTGCTGGTCAACTGCTGCCCTGATCCACAGCAAGTAATGTTAGTTCTGAACAAACGTGTGAAAACACAGAGGTCGCACAATAACATAAACAAAGTAAGCCATCCTGGCAGTGGTAGATCAGCAGCTCTTGTGTCGTCTGAGGTTAAATGACTGATCTGGTGGCTTTTAAGAGAGCATATACAGCGGCTTTAGTTCCCCCATTGGAAAGGGCTGACTAACAGCAAAGCAATAAAAATGTTCTAAGTATAATATACACTTAAACTTATATTAATGTTTTTTTAGGTGGCTATAGGGCTGTCTCTGATTAAGAATTTTTTTAGTCGATAATTGGATTTGGCTTTTATACACGAATGTTCAATGTTTTATTCTTTTTTTAAAGTCAGTACAGCACACTTAATTCTTATATCAACCCACATTAGTATGTTAAGACTGGCATTCTCATGCTTTTCTTCCTCATTTGTGATATAAATATCAGATTTTCACACAGTCAGAGAAAGTAAACATGTGCATCCTGCTATAGTTGAGTTATAAAATCAGCGCACCATGGAGTGTCCCCTCTGGACTGCTGCTGTCCTGCACCGTCCACTCCTTCACACACTGAATAAAGGATTTATTTCGACCAAACTAGAGCTGGTGGTTGTTGGAACAGTGGAAAAACAAACCAAGCTGTTTGGTGAGTTTTATTTTGTTTCTGTTGAGTTTAAATGAAGCTGACATTGATGTTTTTCAAAAGGTGTCTGGTTAGTTTGGTGAGAACAATAAAACAGCTGTTTTTGTTGGGGGGAAAAAAACATATCTTTTTTTTTTTTTAAAAGGTCTCTTACTGTAGAGATTGTCTCCATAATGTTGTCAGACACGTAGAGTAGCAATCTAAGCCTGTGGCAGAAACAAGCACTAGGAAATAAGTTACCCGCCCTGCACGCTCCGGTGCACTGGTGGCTGTCAGAGCGTCACCCGCGCTCTGTTTCTATCACTCCTCTCTGCTTCCATCACAGTTAGTTTTGTGGTGATTTTAAGACTTGGCTTGTAAAGTTTACAGCCTGCTGTGCTGTTGCATTGCGCTGCGTACAATGACGCAGGTAAAAAACAAGAGTTGAAACTTGTTTAGCTTGTTTCACCTTCTTTCCTCATTGAAATGTTATCCCTGTGCATTACTGTAAGCTTCTGTCTGTTTCAACAAACACCCACTGACAAATGAAAAAAATGACTGCTAAACTTGAAAAATCTCAGTTGATGAAGAGGTCTGCGACTAATGATTTGAGTCTTCCACTTTCAGGGGGCAGCCCTAAGTGACTAAAATCTGTTTTGCTGCTGCCCCTGTCTACAGCGGCAAACAACAGTACATTGTTTAGGTTTTCTGATAGTCATGAACGTTTATTTTCACTCAGATCTTTGTGGATGCATAATGAAAAAACAGACTTTGATGTCATATGTGCATTTGTAACACGTAAAGCCACATTTCCAGTGGCTTTAATGCTTTCAAGCCTGCGTTTCATCTTTACACCACTGCCACTTTATCAAGTCACTTTTCCTCGGTTTTAATCAGGAGAGGCATGTTGTTGTGATCCACCCAGCCTCCCAGGTAGTAACAGGGGTCAGAGGAGGTGATGAAAAGCCCAGAACAGAGACTTTCTTGTGCTGTGGAGGTCCCACAGGCCCCACAGTGTGTGTGCTCTATCTCTCTCTCTGCTGCAGTTACCATACATCTACCCTGGAGCTCTTGTCAGCTCCTCTTAGGACAGGCTCACATTACAAGATGCAAAATGTCACACCAAGTTTGCTATGGCAGACAAATATTTTACATGTGTGTGTGCTCGAAGAAACCCTCAGAACAGATACTAAAGAGTAGGCTTGAGTGTATTTACTGCATTTGTTTTGATGCATTGGGGGTGCTTAAATTAAACACAAAATCAAATAATAATCTTCTACTTGCTCTCAGACGGCTTTCTATTTCTGTAAAAAGTAATTTAGTTAGAGTTGTATTGTTTACTCAAAAAGTAAACTGCTGCTGCTATGAAGAGGTTACAGATCCCTCATGAATTTCTCCCTGCCGTAGTAACTGTACTTCCTTAGCTTTAGTTCCTATAGCAGTATTCCCACTGAGCTGACTTGGTGTTTCGTGAAGCAGTACTAATAGACACGTCCTCACTATACGCCCGTCAACTGTCTGTACACACAAGTACACTTACAGAGGCAAATTGGCATTGCTGATGCTGCTTCAGCTTCACAGTAAATGTGATACGCTGTCAAAACTTAGCCCGGCCATGACCACCTCTTCACTGTACCATCCACTAAACCAGGACAAAATTACAGCGGTGAGCATCCAGCAGAGAGAGTGCCAAATGGAGATGTTAACCTGTTGTTGTTGTGGGTTTTTTTTTAGTGGAAAGAGGATTTACTGTGCAAAATCCAATAAAAGAGTGTGAGTGGAAAATCCATCTGAGTACGTCTGATCTGTATGGATTTTAATCAGTAAGGTCAACAGTAAGCAGGGTCAATGGCACGGCCGAGTGCTGACACCACGGTACCACAAAGAATACTCCTGATTCTGGAACTGTATTATTTATTGAGTAAAAGCATATTTCACTCTGCTGTGAAGTATTTAATTTAATCAAATGTAGCAGTGGTTTTTACTCTAGCACGGAGTTACATTCAAATTGGCAACATTTTGATTAGCGTAGAGTGGGACTGCAGCTAACAGTTATCTTCATTATTGATTAATCTGTCAGAATGCTTTGTTAATTAATTGATAAACTGTTCAGTCAGACAATAGTGAAAAATACCCATCACAGGTTCCCAGAGCCCAGTGTCACATTGGTAGTGGACTTGAGTTTGTCTCAAAGGCAAGTAGAGTTTAATTCAGCTTTAATATGTCTGAAGTAGGTGTGGCTCAGTGCCACTTTTTCATGTGTGATACTGATACCGCAACCTTGAATATCAGCCAATATGACACCAGTCTGATACATTTTGTCCCTGCATGTGGACCTCACCTGCATGTAATCCCCTACTCTAATAAAAAATCATTTGTATCATCTAAAAAACATCATGCAAAAACTGACACAAATAAGTCACAATCTGGCTCAGTTATGCAATTCTGCTGCTTCTTTTTAAACTTTTTCACACATCAAATTTTTAGTAACATTTTTGAAAATGAAACTTAACTAAATAGCACAATTGCATAATTTTCACTCATCTGTTTTGCTTTTTTCTTCCTTGAGCATAAAATAATTCCACACAGCGGACAAGATTTGACATTAATGGGTTTTTTTTTCCACTTGCCCAGAAATCTTCTTGCTCAAATTAAATTTTTATTTGCATCTGTACAAATTGTTTTATTTATCAGACGTTATCAAATAACAGCAAAGACTAAGGTTGATGGTCATATTTAATCTAGGGCTGTAGTGTCTATGAAAATGTCAGAAAATAGTGAAAAATGTTATTCCTAGTTATTCAGAGTCCAAGGTGATATCTTTTGATTTAATATTTTGTCAGTTTAAAACCCAAAGATATTCAGTTTAATATGATTATAAATGAAGAAAAGCAGGAAATCATTTGAGGCTGAAAACAGCATTTTCCGTGAAAAATTACTTAACGAATAACTGATGAGCAAAATAGTTTAATAGTTTTATTCCTTTCGACATGACATTTCATTTGCTGTGGGCAAGTGAGCAAGCCTTATTGTTGAGCCCTGCATGATGACAGGTCTCATTCACATCCTTGTCTCTGCCCACACTCCCTCCTGTATCGGACAAATACTAATACTGAGTATCAGATCATCACTTGCCTCGCCTGAAGTGAAAAACAAAGTCTGTTAGTGGGTGAAAGTAGCAATACCATACAGTGAAAATACATTCAGAAGTTTACTTACAGTGTACAAAAGTACAGAAGTATTATGAACAAATTTATGCTGGATTTTCCCAACAATCTCCTACAAAAATAATCCCTCTCAATCATCACCCACGACCCACCAGAAGTGAGTGGCAGTGCCTTCATCTGCAAAGACCAGCCCTCCGCCCATACCTTCTTATTTTGGGACACTTTACCATCCCAAAATGTCAAAGTAACCAGTAACTCTAGCTGTCAAAGAAATGAATTGGAGTAAAGAGAAAGTCCAACATTTGCTTCTGGAATTATTGAGTACAGAGCAGGATAGATTCTAAATGTCAAAGTAAAAGGAAATACCTTAAAATAATAGTACTGAAAACCAAGATCCAAAAAGGCAGTCAAATGGTCACAAAAAGCAGACTGGTGGGATAAAATGGCTAGATGACAAGACAAACAGGCAAGTGGTTAATTAATTTTCTGTCAATGAAAGATTAATCAACTAAACTGTACATGATCTCTAGGCTCTAGCTGAAGCTTGTAGCTGCTTTAATATTGACTGAAGCAGTATTTCCTGTAGATTTATTTTAGGTCTGATGGGATGCAAAAAACTCAGACGAGGAGTGCAGGATGGCATATTGACGCAGTCGGCTTCAGTCAGATGGTGTGGCAAGCAGACTGCAATTTATATTTGCATTCAAATTTATTGCTCGGTATATTCAAGACTTCAAACAGAGCGATCACAAAGAGAGGACGACTTAATAAGCAGCGTTTATTGCATAAGAATAAGCTGTGTAACCGGTGACCTTTGCAAAACATTAGCACATTGTAAATACGTTTCATTGCTGCATCTTTTCTTTCTCAACTTGGAGAAAAATTTCACCACAAAGTCATAATATACAAGTGTTAAGTAGAGCAAAAATGCAAGATAAAAACATTTCCATTTGTTTTAAAATAATGTGAGATCAACACTTGCATCCAAGAGTTTCCCAGGCAAAGACACAGAGGTTCACTCACGTATCAGAACAGCGTCGCACAAACAAATTATTGATTTTCCGAATTAATGGATATTTGGAGTTATTTTTGGCATTTAAAGAATTTCTTTGCCTGGTGGGAGTTCTCATTGGTCTGGTGGCCCAACAATTATAGGGGAAACACTGATTGAAGCATTAGTGCAGAACCACTGGGTGTCATCTTTGATTCACAGCCACAGACTGCAGTGACCGAGGCATTCAAGGACCTTTTAAATTACTGTGTTTAATGTGAAAACAGCTGCTGTCTCAATCACATATGTGCTTAAATATAACATTTCTCCTCCCCAGTGAAGACTGAATGATGTGTATCTTTAAAAAAAAGTTTATTTATAGGCATGTTAATATGAAATTAAAAATTAGATTCAAGTCTTTAATGTTTGTAGAGAAGCCTGTCACTAAGGAGACATGCTTGCTTTAATTACCATGGTCCGTGTCCAGTAATATTGCTTCTGGAGAGAGCTAATATCTAAGTTGCAGTGATTTCTCTTTGTATTTGTTTAGAGGATTTTCCCTTTATCCTCCTTATGATTTAAAAACACATATCAAATGAATAGGAAATTACTCTTCCACGCCCTCTTGAAGTGGTTCGTTTTTGATGGTAAAGCAAATGAAAGGCTGTAGGCGTATTTCATATCTTTAAGGGTTTAGATGATCTAAGCGCCAACGCTCCGAGGAATCAGTGTGTATGTGCATCAAATTCACTTTAAAAGTAGCTTTTAAACTGGGGTTGTGACTGACATTTTGTTTTATGTTCATCTTTAGATTTCTGCTCGTTTTCTTCTAGTCTCCCTACTTTTTTGAGGTTTGTTAACACTCTGCTGACCCTCCTCTTGTCCTAGCTCAAATCTAGATACTAGTATCTCATTGCACGGAAGTCGTGTTGTTATGTCCACTCTGTCCTCTTGTATCTGTGTCTTTGCCATGGGCACAGTTAAGAGGCTGCAGTGGCTTTGTGAATTGGCTGCAGTATGAATTTAGACAGTGCTGCCGCTCTAGTTTTTCCAGTCCAGATCTGTCCAAGTTAATTATGGTACAACTGTCAGAAAGACCACTTTACTGGTCATTTGGGCATCGGCATTAATGCTCTCTGTGTACTGAAAATTTTGAGCTTTCAAGGTTCACTGCTCTTGGTTTCCACGGAATGCTCTGATTTCCAGTTTGTGTCTCAATTTGAGTGGGAAAATGGAAGAAAAGAAAAGCTACAATGCTTCACGGTTCATCTCCAGAGTTTTGTCCTCTCCCTTCCCCCGTCTTTTTCTTCACCACTTCCATTTAGACATCATCACAGGGCTGTGACCTGAGAGGAGCGAGACATTGATTTACACCCTGACATTGAGAAGTTAACGTCCCCCTCGGACAGTTAATCCCTAATGTTGTCCGGGTCAGTAAATAAACGGAAAGAAGAAAAGCCAAACTGAAGGAGTTTGCAGAAAAGCTCATTCGTGCTAATTATTTCTCTCCCACCCCTCCCTTGTTAAAAGCTTTCCCACCCCTCCAATCAATCGCCACTTTAGCTAGCAGGAAGGGATGGAGGAAGTGCGAGCCTCATTAGCCTGATTGGGCCGATGTGGGAGATGGAAAGAGATGGAGTGAATGAGGGAGTAAAAGAGAAAAGGAGTCAGCTTGATCATCAGCACTTGGCCCATCAGTGCTTCTGTCATGCAGACGAGTGCTGCGTGTCGGTGTGTTGTGCAGTGTTGTGACTTCTGGTAGGCTGGGAGAGGATCTTCTGAAGGTGCCATTGGTGGATTTACTCCTTTTGTTCTATATGTGGTTAAGATGGTCAGTCTCAAAGCGGTTTGTAAGAAGAGACAGCAATGTCTGTATATTTTCTGTGGTGGGACTCAAAATGTTTTTCATGTAGACAGGAAATGATAAAAATCACCTGAGCCATATTGTTAAGGTGGCTGGTAAGGTGATGAATGTCCCACAGTTCCCCTTGACAGCAATTTTCGACCAGCAGGTTCTCTACAGCCAGGTCCATGTTAGAGTGCACAAACCACCCTCTCCATGATGAGTTTGAAACTCTTCCCTCAGGCCCTACATTAAGAGTAATAGGACTAAGAAGTCCTTTGTCCCTTGTGCAATATCCCTGCCAAATTTGGGCATGTAATTTGTCGTTCAGTTCTGTTTTTCTTGTCTTTGTATTTTTGGTTTTTGTATGATATTATCCTGAGCTCTAACTGCAAGTCAAGTTTCTCTATTTCTGGGATAATAAAATGTCTGAACTGAAATGACCTGAGCAGAACTGAACTGTTTTTCTTAAAGGGATCGTTCACCCAAAAATGAAAATTAAGTCATTATCTACTCTTGAAGGTCAGGTTTAGCTTTTTAGTCCACAAAATACTGCTGGAGTTTCACAGGAAAACTGTGCTGCAGAATCTCCTGAACAATTTAAGTGAATGGCAACCAGTTCTCAAATGCAAAAAACAAAACAAAACAGAAAATGCCTCAGATCTGTTCATCTGTTGTAATCCAAGTTTTCTAAAGCCCCAACATGCCAAGTTGACTTGAAAGACATCATTTACACCTTGTTTTTAGTCTAAATCTTCACTATAGATCCTTAGCTTGGAGCCACGTTCACATGTGTGCACACCATCTGAACTGGGTGTGTGTGGTGTGACGGTGTGCATGTGCAAGTTAACAGCAAGTCTGGGCTTTAGGAGACTTGCCAGATGCCAGACGAGCTGTATGGAGGCACTGTTTTTTCTCTGTGTTTTTTTTTTCTGTTTGAAAACTGCTCACCATCATTGGCATTCTGCATAGCATGTTAGCTACAAAGCCTTAGACATACGTGATCACTGCTTTGACCACTTTGGCCTGTTGTTGCTGGATAAAAAGAGCTGTAATGTTACGTCAATTCCAGATCATGAGCCCCTTGGGCATAAAAACAACTTACTGAAATTGGTTGAGAAATTTAAGTTGTTATAGTGCTTTTTATTTTCATTAAAAAAATGTAGCTGAGCTGTTTACATATATTTGTTCAGAAGCTAGTCTTGCCGTGCCCAGTGTGGCAACGATGTTGACAATGTTGACAAATCAATGAAAAATAGCAACAGCAAAACGGCCACAAAATGGCATCAAGCACAGATGAGTCTGATGCAGGTGCACAGGTTGTGGACTTAAGGAAAATAACTCTTAAACTCATATTTTCAACCTTTTTGGAAAATATTTAGTCAATTGTTCCAAGCAACTGCTACCATGGCTCAGGTGTCATCTGAAAATTACACTGGCCTGACAGATCCATTACTTGCTATTGACTGTTAGGGCATAACAAAACAAAATTCTCTTTACATGATCCTGATGTCAGGCTGAATGAAAGAGGTGCAATTCATTCTCATTATCAGGATACCAAATGGCCAAACTTGAAGGGCTGCCATCATAGCCTCTTCCTGATTATATCCCACTGCCTTCCTGATCTCTGTCCAAGAACTCGGTGTCTTTTTTGTGACCTTGTTGTCCATGTACAATAAAGTGAGAAAAACAACACACACGTTTGGACTCTCACTCCACAAAGGCATTCTCAGTGTTGAACTCAGCTGTGGCTGAAGTAGTTGTGTGAAGAATGAAAAAAGAGATTGAAGGAGACGTTCAAGCTCTGCCTTAGATTAACACCTCCACACACCTGCCCAATTATTACAATACATAGACTGTCTAATTGTCTCTTTTGGATGGAGTCCTTCCCAATTCCAATTTCAGAAAGTCATGCCAAGAATTTATTTATAGGGCACATTTAGAAACAATAAATATTGATCAAAGTGTTTCACAAAGAAATGTGAAATACTATAATGTAATTATAATGAAAATAAATAGGCAGATGTAAACGAAAACTGGTCTTTCAGAGGAGGCCGTAGATGCATGGAAGCGAGGTAAGCAGAGGAGGCAGAGACTGATGGCTGAAGGGAACCTCAGACCCGATGAAGATCTCGCAAGAGTGATTTTTTATCATTTTAATGTTTGTACAATGTCACAGTGCAGGAACAACACGCACAAATCTCATAAGTGTTTCGCAAATCAAGGTTTCCTTTCCAGACACCACAGAGGAAAAGTGTTTCAGGATTTCCCAAACTCTGTAACACAACACTAAAAACAGACTATGATCTCACTAGTGAATGCAATGCATGGTAAAATGTGAACAGTCAGATCGGGCTGTGAGATTTGTGAATCATATCGCTCAGGAACTTAGCTAAAGCCGATGCTTAAGTTAGCTTAGCTGTTTATATACCAGGCGGACAGAAGGTAGTTTTTGTAGTGCTGTGCCTTGCCTCTGTGTGCCCTACCTCGCAGTGAGCCCAGGACAGATTTCTTTCATATTTCATATGAAGGCCCCTTAAGAAGCCGGTTGGAAAAAGAAGAGTCTCAGGTTGTTTTAAACGTTCATGCTAGTCATGCTATTACTAATGGAAAGGATTCAAGAAATGCAATTGTAAATTGTGGTGAATAAATGGGGAGAGGACTTAAGAATGGATGGACTGAGAGCAGCAAGAGACAAGGCTTGATCACCTTCAGACTTAAACTGTGGGAGAACACGAAGTAGTGAGGAGAAACTGATAGAGGACCTGATTGGTCCTAAATGTAGAATGGAGACGGAGGACACTGGAGATGTAAGCTGGTGCCAGTTTATGAACGGCTTTAAAGGGATAGTTTGGATTATTTGAAGTGGGGTTGTATGAGGTATTACACAAGGTACTTTTTGGAGAATCAGAGAAGAGCACCAGCATGGATGCTAAGCAATGAACTGCTGTGGACAGGGTCAGCAACAAAAGATAACTCCTTAAAAGCGGTCCACTTAAAAAAAATCTAAATCAGTTTCAGTGTACACTAGATTTAAAATATTTTGAAATCTATACCGACAGACAGCCTTTTCTGATGGGAAACCGCTTTTATAGAAGCCACATTTCACTCTCTCTATACCAGGCAAAATCAGTTATTTTACGTCACAGAACATGGACATTGCTGGTCAGTCACTGTCACAATATGTGTTATTGTGTGACTTTGGTGAATCCAAACTATCTTGATACAGACACAAACAAGAGGCAGCAGTAGACCAGTAACTCCTGTGTTCTGCATGGTAAAATGATTGATTTTGCCTGTGGAGTTTGCCTGGTTTGGAGAGAGCAGTATTTGGTTAATATAACACTGGTTTCCCGTTAGGGAAAAACTGTCTGACGGCAAAGTAAGGCAGTGAAAATATTCTGCACATAGCATCCTCTTGGTCTGTTATTGATCTTTTTTTTAAGTGGACCTTTTTTAAGTGGCTAAAATTAATTTTGTTGCTGACTCCACAGCAATTCATTCTTCATTCATTCTTCTGAGCTGGTGCACCGCTCTGCTTCTACTAACTGGGGGCATGCCGGCAGCAACACGCCATCTACTGTAGCTAATACATTGACTGTCAGTAAGTATCTCATAAAACCCCACATTAAATAATCTGAACTACCTGTTTAAAACCATCTGGAAGAATCTTACGACCACTGGGTTTTAGATGCTCATCCAACACTCTTTGTTTGAAGCATAGTAAGGACATTTGACGTTTAAAACAGCTGACTGAATGTGACCCAGGCTATTGATATTGTATGAAGTAACTCCTCAGAGGTTGTGACAGGGTGACAGTAATGTGCAGTTTGTAACGCAGCCAGCTGTCAGACTTGTATGTGTTTCCTTGTGCAGGGCAGAGTTCAATTTTCTATGCTGTCTCACTTAATGCACTCCTTAGTGTAGCAATAATCGTTTGCATTCCCAGTTTCTTATGACAATAATAGTGTACCGCGTGCCCTTTTTTTTCAAATATTGGTTTTGGTGCCAGACAAGTAATCAGCCTAGCATTAAGGCTTTGGCTGTGCATCCAAAGTCCTCGTCTCCTTGGCTGCTCAGGGTGAATACTTGAGCAGCTCCAAAAAAAACTCTCGCTAAGTACGCTAAGTCAGAATCACCTGATGAATGGCTTCTTTTAATGAGTTTATCAACCTTTGATGATTGATGTTTTTCATTTAGACTTTTGACATCTGAATCCAACGCTGTCTCACTGAACCAGCTGTGCAAATAATTTTCAGTAGAACTGAGAGACACAAGATGGAATGAGAAAAAAATTTATATGGAAATTAAAAGCACATTGGGGGAAGATTATCCTCATTGTAGGCAGTGTTATTTGAATAATAAAGTATAATGCAGCCTGACAATAAGCCTCCATTTTCTCTCATCTTTGTAATCATAGCTTAGTGAACAAAGTACAAAGGATGTATCATTGTAACCTCCAAAATGGGCTTTAATCTAACCCCGAGTCCTCTATCCTTCTCTCCACCAGCAGATACAAGGGGCCCTCATTGTCTGCTCACATGTCCTCATCACAGACGCCGCTTTTGTCACATAATCACACACACAGAGATGCACAGAAATACAGGGAGTACACACTGCACACACTGCTCACAATTACATCTTGTAATTGCGATCTATCAGGCGTTGTTGTGAAGTGGTGCCCGATGTGCACGTTGTCGGCTGCATTATCAGAGCTTAGGAAATGATGAGACTATTTATAGGAGCTATTTATCCACTCACCACTTATCCTGTTGTTGCCATTGTCCATGGGTGGAACGGGTAGTCCTATATAGCTGACCGTCACGTTCATCACTCAGTGCATCAGTGTTAACACTATCTATCAATCAATCAATCAATCAATCAATCAATCAATCAATCAATCAATCAATCAATCAATCAATCAATCAATCAATCAATCAATCAATCAAACAATCAAATTTTATTTGTATAGCCCTTTACAATAACCGAAAGGTACCCAAAGTGCTTTACAACAAAGCCATAAAACAATACATGAAATCAGAGGTTTTTGACTGTGGAAGGTGCCACAGTGCTGCAGGTTTTTAAAAGCCTTCCAGAAGTACATGAAATAAAACAGACAAAATAAGTACACCTAAAAAACAAGACTGCCCTAGTCTGAATTGAACGCCAATCTAAAAAAGTGGGTCTTCAGCTTCGATTTAAAAAGGCTAAGATCAGTAGTGGTGCGAATGTCGGGGGGCAGTTTGTTCCACAGTCTGGGAGCAGCGACACTACATATGACCTTAATTGAAAGTGGAACATGAGGATCAAAAGGTCAACATAGAGACTGTTCCAAACCTCTAGTAGATTTTAATGATGATGCAAGTCCAGAGAAGAGAGAATTAACATCTGGTTGTAGTCTATAATGTACAAATATTTTGTTGTCACAGATTTACCAGACTTGTTTGATCCCAGCTCCAGATTGCTGCCATTTCGTTTTGATATTTCCAGTTAATTAAAGCATGAAAATTTTGTTTTGGTAAGCGCCTGGCAAAAATCTGTTTCAACTGCCTGAGCAAGGACATTTTTGGTCAATTCACTTTCAACACAACACAGTTGAGTGATTAAAAATGAAGAATATTTATCCCTATTTTGGTTCTTAATGTGTTTCAAGTTAACTGAAAAGAAATTGCGGATGGATTTGTCTTTCATAAGAAAATAAACAGAAGACAAAGTCAAGGCCACTGTGATGCATTTTGGAGACAAAGGACACCTCAATCACTGAAACGTCAAGCAGTGGAAAGATTTATTACGCCCTCTACTTTCTGTCTTCTGAAGGATCAACAGCATGTGATGGCTCTGAGGTCTTACACATGCATGAGCGAGGCAGTTATCTGTGTGTGCATGTATTAGTTGTTAATCTTTGCACATTGCCTGTGACACTCTGGGGTGTGTGAAAGAGTGTGTCTCCAGATTTTTCTGATATGTTAAAGTTGATATGCAACCCCAATTCCAAAAAGGTTTGGACATTGTGTAAAATGTAAATAAAAGCAGAAGGCAATGATTTGTAAGTATTTTTTTTACTTGTATTAAATTGAATGCAGTACAAAGACAAGATATTTAATGCTCAAACTGATAAACTTGTTTTTTTTTGTAAATATACTCTCATTCTGAATTTGATGCATGCAACATTTAAAAACAAACAAAACACATTAGGCCCTTTCCTTCCATCAATGACAGGCTGTCATGTTTGCAGCTAAAAAAGTAATATTACGATGCAGGAAGTCTCTGTTGTCCCCATGTTTTCAGGAAATGACTCAATAAAATGCTTTCTATTGCTAAAACAGAACAGGCTCGTTTTAGCAAATTAAATTCATGAAACTGTTTCCAGAGGGTTTTTGTCATTGCTGGATGAGATCTAACTCTACAGCCTATGTGCTCTGCTGCTATTTTGTATTTTTATTCTGTGCAAATCCTACTTATTCTGTATACTGACTGATGTTCTGGCAGCCTGGCAGTTTTTTTTTTTTTTCCTTTCGTACCTTTGACCCTCCTGGCTTTCTCCCATTTTGCCAGCATTGTTGTCAACTGCATACCTGCCAACTTTTAGTTTTCAAAAAATGTCCCAGCCTGACATTGTGACAACAGTCTGCCTGCGCAGAGTAGCAGCAGCAGCAGCGCACACGCCTCTTGAATAGGGCTGTGGGTTGCCAGGTTGCAGTGACAGATGTGTTGAAATTGTATTTGTCTGGCAACTTTGATGGCGTTTGACAAGCACACAAAACTTAAGGATCGGTGTGTGATGATTATTAATAATAAAGTTTGAGGGCCATGAAATTTCAACAAAACATGAGGCCGCTGGGAGATGGCTTTGGCAGCTTTGGACTGTTCGTGGGAGTTTTGTACTTATTTTGTGTAGCAGTACAGGGTGCTTTATATCTATGTCTGTTTGTTTTTTTGTAAAAAAAAAAAGGAAAAAAAAAGACAAAATTTAAATACTGACCAAAAATATATACCTTCATTATTAAAAGGTCAAATAACTTAATGAATAAGATCGTCATTTTAGTTTCTAATAAACGCTACTCAAACAGGAGTAAACATTTGTGTGGAACTATTTTCAGTTTTGGATTAAAACACATCTGGCACTCTGGATTTAAGTGTTTAAAATTACGGATTACACAGTACTTGCCAATTAAATATTTTTCACATTAGCTAAATTAAAAGTTAATTGTTTATGACAATTCATAGTTGAAAATAAGTCAGTTATTTTTGGTGTACAAACTATTTAATAGCGTCTGTTTCTAGCTTACTTCAAACTAAAAGTATTTTCAGCTTTTCTCTGTTGCAAAGATGCACGATCCACTTTCAGCTCTGATCAATAGTGTAGGACCACTTCCACAACCCAGAGCCCAAAATTAAAATGTCTCCAAACTAAGTACAAATTCAGTTACTAAAACATTAGAGTGCAGAATAGACTGTCTCGTGTTAGGTTATGGCAGGTTTATGGTCAAACTCGAGCTCCGCCTGGATGTCAAACCCATACACTTCTGGGAGACAAAACAATATGGGGGCTCCTGGATATCTTTGTAGAAGTGTTTCATTATGTATTCATTTGTGCCACAACATTTTTGTTCTTTAAATTGTATTATTAGATATTCACAAGTAATAAAAACATCAATTGATGGAATCTGGATTGGTACGTATATTGGTGATGCCAGCCTGATATCCAGTGAGATAATTACCTCAGTATTGACATCTAATATTGATATTAGATTGGATCAGTCCCTCTACTCAACTGTGCTGTTTGTTTTCCTTTTTAGATTTTTTTTTTTTTTTGGCATATTATTATTGATTACCAGGTTCACAGAGAACGCTGACATTCATGGTTGAAACTAGAGCTGCAACAATTAATTGATTAGCTGTCAACTATTAAATTATGAGCCAACTATTTTGATAATCGTTTAATCGGTTTAAAACAGTCAGATTTCAGCTTCTCAAATTTGGAAGTTTTCTGCTTTCTTCACTCCTCTATGACAGTTAAAAGTGTGGGAGTGTTTTAGACGGAGATGCAACAGTTTGGCTCCCTTTAAGCCCCACAAACTGGACACGTGTCATTACAGCAGGACAAACTGCTCCTCATGAGTGCTGGATGTGAAGCACCAAGCGGTCTGTCCTACAGCAGCGAGACAGCAGCGTCGTCCTGTTTACCTTCTATCAGCATCCATGCTGATATATCAGGATTAATAACACGTGCAATATGTTTCTGTTTGTAGAAATCACTTATAGATTTTCTTCATCAACCCGTGTCTGCACCGCTGCTGCTGCCTTTATACCATGTGTCTAACAGTGTGCCACATATGAGTCAGAAATGGCTTGAAATAACATTACAGACTGTCTGTAATTCGTTTCAGTCATTTTCTCGCTCCACACTGAAAATAAAAATACACTGCCAGTGATCGTCTTACCTGCATATGACTCCAGCGATGAAATAACACCATGTCCATAACCAGTTCTAAGTCTTGAGTCAAAACACTGATTGTCCAGTTCAGTGAAGGGTCGACAGTGATTAGTGATTAAATTAATATGCATCACAGCTCCTTTTTTATTTGAGGTCCGGTATTTTTCTGATCAACCATGTGACATGAAGTCTATTAAAAAGGGCGGAAATTAGACAAACTTTAAAATATGACAGGTTGTTGATATGCATTTTAGGTAAATTAATAGTTATAAAATTGATACATTAATCGGTACAGCCCTACCATTTTCTAACATTTACGAGCCTAACAACTAATCAATTTATTGAGAAAATAATGGACAGATTAATTGATAATGAAAGTAATTGTTAGTTGCAGCCCTAGTTGGCATCTCACCCGATAAGGCACCCTGAGGTCTCATGTTTTTGGTCAGCAGTGGAGGTCCATGGCACAGAGAAATAACAAATATATCAGACTTTGGCTAAAAAGAGAATCCTCGTTAGTAGCTCACATTCATTGTTGGCTTTGGTCTTTTAATGGGATTTATTGGCAAAAAGAACATTGTAGACTATCACCTCTTATCTTTTAATTCTTAGTCACTCTCTAAGTCTAATAAGTTGGAGAGAGAGCAGTAAAATAATTTTGCTCCTTAATTGAAGGTAGATTAAGGATTCTGGTTAATGGTTGTGATTCCATTATTTTGCGAAATATGTGTCGATATTTTTTAAGTCTCTGTTTTATCATCATTAAAATGTTCGGCCTTGAACCAGCGGCACATCGTGTGTGTGTGTGTGTGTGTGTGTGTGTGTGTGTGTGTGCGCGTACGCGTGCGTGCGTGCGTGCCGGACGTCTGGTGTGATCACAATCCACTCTGTGGCATTTTCAACTAAGTAATGAATAATTTATTTTGCTCCTGGAATTCATTTATTTTTTGGCTGCAGTGTGTCTGCCTCTGCTGGAGAAAGGCTGAGAGTCAGTACTCCAGAGAAATCACAAGTTGCCATAACTACAAGTGCTAAGGTCTCTGCACGGTCCAGAGTGTAGCCCCGGAGAGGTGGGCAGTAAGCCGACCATGAGTGAAGGCTGAGAGCTCTGGAAGACCCCGTCCAGCAGGATCCCAGTGCCTGAAGCGCTCCTCAGCCAGAGTTGTTTCTCTTCACAGTTTGCTCATGTAGGCAGGAGATGAAACTGCATGCCTGATGATTTATCACGTGAGAAAAAGAGGAATCCATCAATTATTCACTTAATGTCAGACTTGGATAGATAATGAGGCAAATAGCACAAAGACTACTTAAGGTTACAAGTGCTTTTAATTTTCCTCAGTTTCTGACACTCTTTTTCCTAACAGCATGGTTACAAAAAGTCTACCAGTATACAGGCTCATAATTAAACCAAATTAAAAGATAAAACACACAAGGCTGGGAAATTGAATAGAGGACAATTGCACTACAAGGGCAATTTGGTTATCTTTTTGTACATGCTTTCAGCACAGTTATAGCAGAAGTTCCCTTTTTTTCCCCTCTCACACGAGGTGTCTTGCAGTGGCACCAAAGTGTGTCTCTCTCTTTCTCTGATAGACAGTCTAATTCATACAGTGTATGCTGTTATAATCCCCTGGGAGGCTGTCTTCGTTTCTCTCTGCCTTGTTTATTCCTGTGATGTCCTCTCTGTCCATTGCTACAGAGGAGCCCAGACCACCACAGCTTAATGTTTTGTTGTTGTTGCTGGATCAGTTCATACCTCTGAGGCATTTCACTGGTTCCTGCGGTGTGTGTGTGGTTGCAGAAACATGGTCGTGTTTGTTATCCAGCTCCATCGTGCTCTGCTGGGACCACCAGTCCCCCTGTGACTCAGAGGTGTGCAGATGTGTCTCCAACAACAATGACTGTTAAAATTAATTCTTGAGTTGTATTTACAGCTGAGGTGACGGTTTTTGTAAATCTGTGCATGTCTTTGGTTATTTCAGCAGTGCTTTGTTTATACATGAGTATGCATGTTTGAGAAATGATCCTTCTGACTGCACGTATGTATGTTGATGTTTATAGTCAACCTATTTTCTTGCACTTTCAAGTGAATAAATATTTGGACCCTCATGTCCATACGTTGTCCCCTTGACTGCTGTGAGTTCAATCTGAAGTTTCAAACTAAACGTGATCAGTCTTACAGTCCAGTCTGTTTAATCTTTGCATCGCCTTCAGTGAATGATACCTGAGATGTGTAGGAACAAGGGTTATCAGTATGTCACAGGTATCGTCTGGTAAAAGCTTTAAAATGAAATATTGGTATTGTCCCAAAATGAACATTTCTGCAGATAAGACAAACCTATAAGATGATGCTTCAGTTATGTCCATGTCGCATGAGTGTGCCTGTAGTGTGGAGGAGCGTCTGAAATGGTCAGCAAAGTTTCTATTTACAACAGAAAAAGGGTTCCAGTTGGCCAACTGCCAGTAGAAGAGAAAGTGCCCAGTGATTTTCAAAATGGACTCATGTCATATCCTGGTAACAATATTAGTGTCTTTAACGGCTAAATTCCACCAGGTGCAGCCACATCGCATTACGGCTGCGCCACGTCAGCTGGAGCTGATCGCAGCCATTCTACACAATGCTTGTGATTCCACCAGCAGTGCCTCGGTGTGTCTCAGAAGCGGCTCGCTGCTCCACTGTGCTTCACATATACAGCGAGTCTATTTTTGACGGATGCCGCGTCAATTAGCACAGAGCAGAGCGAATGGGCAGGAAGTCAGACGCAGAAAAGGCAGGGAGAATCCGGTTAATTTTGGAAATAAAAGACCCTGTGCAGACTCACAATCATAAAGACAGACAGAAAATAAACTATTTAACCATGTAACCTACTTATCCATGGTACTGTAGAAGCACAAAGAAAGAGGACCTAATCAACAAAATCTGAGCAAGTAAATGTAATCAGGCAGGCAAAACACTCCGCTGCTGAAATGCTTCTGAAATGCTGCTGGTGTGGCTTGCAGCCATGCATCAGGACAGAGCAGAACCGTGGTGCAGACGTGCTGTGCTTGGTGGAATCAACTGGTAAGTCTTTTTAGGTTTCTGACAGAAAAGTTGTATCCAATACTGACCATTTCTGCTTTGCTACCACCATGTCTCTGTCCCCTGGAAACTCGTTTGTGACATGCCACCTAGCCCCGCAAGTGGCAGACATGCAGAAAGTATGTATTTATTCCAAACAGAGACAAACAATTAGATTAAGGCGGATCAGATTCCAACTGAGGTGATTACATGAGGCACTTCTATTCGGATTGGGCTATTATTCTGATTATTTGTGTAACATTAGGGTCCATTTAAATGCAGCTAATTATTGCTCAGCGTCGCTCATGCGGGGAGGTGCCAAACCACATTCCTTCAACACTACAAGTTTATTTGCCCGTCTTAAAGGGATAGTTAGATAGTTGAGTTTGACAGGAAAACAGTGTTGCAGAATCTCATAAACAGTGGAAATGAATGGTGACCAGTTTTCAAATGTAAAAAAACAAGAAGATAAAAACTTGAAGTGCCTCCATACTGCTCGTCTGGTGTAACCCAAGTATCATAAAGCCCTAACACGCCGAGTTGACGAAAAAAAAGTTATTTACACCATGTTTTTAGCCTGGATCTTCACTGTAGATCTTAAGGTTGGAGCCACATGCACACTGTCTGAATTGGGCAGCATGTCGGGACTTTAGGAGATATGGATTATGCCAGATGAACAGTATGGAGGCATATTATGTTTTCGTTCCAGTTGTTTTTTACATTTTAAAACTCGTCACCATTCGCTTCCATTGTTTGGGAGGTTCTGCAACACCGTTCTCCTGTGAAACTCCAGCACTGTTTGTGCACTAACAAAATAAACCCGACCCCTCAGTCAGCATGAGGGCGGGTAGATAATGACTGGATTTTCATTTAATTTTTCATTTTTGTCAGTAGTTTTCTTATTTTTCCCAGTGAACATGTACATTGAAAAGCATTGTATTTCAGATCTGCCAGTGGGCCATCGCTATATGTGTAGGCATAATAATATGTTAATGTTATTGAGTTGAAAAATGTCTGATATTAGCAAAAATCTAATATTGTGCATCCCTGGTATGGACATTTGTATCCAGACAAACCGTGCAAAAACTTGTGGTGTGGAAATGATAGTGTTGGTTGTGCACGACTGCAGAAATGTATGCATGCATAGATTTCACCAGATCTATGCATTTACAGGAATACATTGACCTTTAGCTAAAGGAGCTTATAATGCATGCAAACAGTGGAAGACACTTTAGTGTGAGATGCAGCTTTACATCACTCTTAACAGCACTGTGGTGAAGAAAACACTGAGTACAGGCTTTAAAATGCAACTGACCATTTTATTGCACATTGGCGAGTTGAGCTCATTTGTTAAAGAAATAGAGGCAAAGTACTCAGAAACACGCTGAATTAAAAGAGGAGGTGCTGAATCTGAAGACGCTACTGTTGTGCTCATGTACACAGTCTACATATAACACATTTATTTGTCCTGGAGAATGTAATTTTAGACAGATGATACACTAGTAGATGTAGCTTAATGGAAGCATATCTGAAAAACCCACTTTGATTCCATTTGTTACAGTGCAATAGTTCATTTCAGACCCAACAGATATGCACTGAAGTCTCTGAGTATGCATCTTTTTGTTGGGTTTAATGTGAGTTAGAATAATTAAGCCTGAGGGCCTGACGCTGGATAATGGACTGCGACAGTGAAAAGCCCCCATAATGACTGATGAGAACTTAGGGCATTGTTGTTAAGAGCACAGACATCACATTTACAGTTTGCGTTGGCACACACACACTCAGTGACAGAGACATATTATCAAGAATAATTTAGATAAACATTCATATTAAGTTGTTTTTTCTGTCTTTATCTCCCTCTTAGACACAAGCTCTGTGCGAGAAACCACTTCTAGCTGCATAAAGTATATTTCTTACTGACTCACTCCTTCACAAACACCCAACACAAGCAGTTACTCTTAGATGGACACTTATACACTCCCCCGTTCGTTATATTGATCCATGCTTACACAAGCATTAGCACTCACTTAGAATGAGAGACATGTCTTCACCCATACACAGGAGCACGGAGCATGAACACATCCATACAGATGCACACACACACACACACACACACACACACACAGTCTTCCTCGTGTCGCTCCGTGAAACACGCCACGCTAACAAACTTCCTGGGATTAAAAACACACGCGTCTGCTTCGGGCTGACAGATTCCTCCAAACTGAATCGGAGCGTACAGCAGCTGATGTATTCATCCAGTGTGTGTGATTTAACGAGGTCCACTCCATCTCGTCATAAATCACATTAATAATCTGAACTTCACATTGATTTTTGTTTTTTTTTAAAGCCATCCCAGTGCATTATTTGATATCTGCAGCCTTTGTTTCTGATTTAATGAACTCCCCCCGACACACAATCACACACACGCACACACACACACACACACACACACACAAAGAGAACTCATGAAGCTGCTTTTCCTTTTAGAAGTCTTTATTCATCTGTGTAGAAAAAAAGACGACAGACCAATAAATGGAATAGCATTTTGCACCCATTTTTATGTTTATACATAAGAGTGTTTTCATTATCACATCTGAGGGTGACATTTTTAAAGGAAAAGGATTTCAGCACAGAATGAAAGGAAGCTTCAATGCTCTTTAAAAAAAAGAGAGAGAGAAAGAAAAACAAACGCAGAAAATTTTAAAAAACTAAAAAACCCACACCGGAGCTTTTCCAATATTACTGCTACACAGTAACACAGGTTGGAAAAGAGAAAGAGAGCTACTGAAAGTAAGAATGGGTTTCAACACTCACAGGCTCTATTTATATATATCAGTCCTCCCCATCGTCCCCTCTACTCTTTATTTTTCTCTCTCTACTCTTCCTCTTTTAATCTCTGGCTGTTTGCTGGCATTTTCCTTTGAAGTTCCTCCTCCCTTAAAGTATATTAGTGGGGTCAGCGAGAGGCAGTCAGAACGCAGGTGCCGCTTCCTTCTCGCCGTGTGTGTACACAAGTGTTTGTGTGTTGAACTGCACAGTGTAGCGGTAAGGCTGTGATCCCTGTTAACAGAACTGCATCTATGCTGTACTAAGGCCTATAGAGCTGGACGACCTGAGTCAACTAATGTTCTTTACCTCCCAGAATGCATCAGATCAACTCTGAAATTTCAAATCGGTCATTAAAGTACTCCAAATTAATTCCTGTAGGGTGGAGCCTGATGATGACAGATACCATGTGAATATATACATTTGAGTGGCAGCAGCTACAGTGGAAACCTCTTTACTGATTATTATAACCGAAATGTTTTTTTCTTTATTTCTCATGCACATTACCATCTAGTTGACATTTGTATATTTAGTACATGAACACATAATAATGAAACACGCTGCTTCACTATTCACTGAATTTTATTGACTGTTTCACAGTACTGCTGTTTCAAAGGGTTTTCAAATGACTGTACTGTGTTTCATTCAGATACACTATAATAAAGTACAGTACTGTGTTTAAAATGTAGCTTACTGTAGTTTCACTGCTGCATCTCGTTGGCTTGTTTGTGACAGTTATAAAGCTCCGATGTTTTTCATTAAGAGAAAATTACTTCATGATTTCAGTGTGTACTGAGCAAATGGAGGTGTGGGAGTTAAATTAAAAAATAGATTTTGTGTTTTGTAATTTATTATTATTTTTTTTCCATATGTGGTCGTGTATGAAAAGACCCATAGTGAAACAAGCCGAATCCTTGATTATTGAGAAGCTAATTATTTGAACAGCATTCATGTAGGAATCATTCTGTCTGACCTTCTTGAGCCATATAAGTGCTTGACTGCTGTGACCGTGATCGCTAAAAGTGGTTTCATTATTGATTATTGATTAATGTGCCAGTTAAAAGTGTCAGTTACCATTTCCTGCCCAGGATGATCTCTTTAAATTGTTCATCCCACTAACAGTCCAAGAACTTTTCAATTAAGTAAATTTTTATTTGTCTACCACCAAATCATAACAGAAGTTATCTCAGGGCACTCTTTGTATAGAGCAGGTCTAGACAATAGTATTTATAATTTTATTCACCAATAATTTCAGTTTGCCACCACACAAGACTAAAAAAACAGCAAATACTCACAATTGGGAAGCTGAAACAAGACAATAGTTCATATTTTTGCTTAGAAAATGGCTGCAATGATTAATTGTTTACCAAAATAGTTGCAGATGGATTTTCTGCTGATTGATTTATTTGACTTATCATTTCATCTCCACAAATTTATTATATTGCGGCATATTGTGGAAGCTCTCACTTTAATATGTCTGGTTTAGTATCTCTGGTTGCATCAGGCTGTTTGAAGTAAATGGGCATGACTACTTTAAGGCAATATTGGAAAGTCATGTTTTTTACATCAATATGATGAAGTACCATAGTTTGTCTGATGTTTATTTACTGAATTATCCAAAAGCAGATGTTCCTGTCTAGTCATTTTTATCTATAATCAATTTCCCAATCAATATATCCGTAGGACTGAGATTGCAACTAATGATTATTTTCGTGAGTTATTGATTATTGTTTAGTCTGTTTAGTCTGATTTCTTCTTATGTCCAACTAACAGTCCAAACACCAAACACTCTTCATTTACTGTCATAAATGACAAAGAAAAACAGCAAATCCTTACCTTTAAGAAGCTGAAACCAACAAATGTTTCACATTTTTTGCTTGAGAAATGACTGACACAATTATTCGATTATTAATCGATTATTATATTAGTTGTAGCAACTAATTTTCTTTTGGTTTGGAATTGTTGCAGCTCTAATATCACAACATGCTATGACAGATATTGTTCACTCCTGCCCGTTTGTATTTTGAACTTTCCCTTCACTAACAGAACAGTTACGACTGCAACAGTTGACAGAAACAGTTACAACTGCGACTTTTTTTAATTGAATTGAAAAGATTTATTGTTATGAGGGAATTTTAGGAAAGTGTAATTAGACCAGAGTAGTTCCGACTTCCACCCAAAAAATTATTAGCTGCTAAAACTTATTTTCAATTAAGAAGATTTAACCAGGCTCTAGAAGATAATGGGTTACTATTATAAGATGTATGATTAGGTTTCTTTCACTTCATTTGAAAAGGTAATTTAATGATGAGACTAGACCACAATAGAAATTGGGTACATCCAGTACGTTTTTCTAAATTCTGAGAGGGAGATTTTTAATAGCATTCTTCTGTAGCTCATCAGTTGTCCTGCAGGTCTTGGCAATCATTTTGCTTTTTTTTATGTTTATCTCTGATTGTCTCGCCATGCCTCTCGTCCCCCTGTTGTGCTACAAACATTTCTGCAATCATGATTTGTAGCATGGAAATGGGTCCATGTTATGATGAAGATGCATGATGCAGAAGGTGGAGACTGCCCCCCAAAAACCCGGTTCAATGATCACAGGCAACTGAAAACATGAGTCCTTGGAGGAAGTGTGCAGTCTGTTATCACTCAGGTATTTGCTGAGTGCAGTAGTGGGCAAAACTTGAGCCATTTTTTGGATGACGATGTCACATTATTCCAGTTGTCACCCCTCTTCTTTACCCCGCCCGCACCCTCCTCGAGCCCCCATCTTCTTTTCCTTTTGTCTGCTTTTTTACCTCCTGCCGCTGCATTTGTCACACGCCCTTTTTTCCACTTATCTTCCTTTCTTCTCTCCTTTTCTGTCCTCACTCTCTGCCTAAAGCAAACACACCTCTCCCAGTGCTCAAAAGCAGCACCCCTCTTTCTGTCTCTCCCTATGTCTTATTTTATGTTCTATCCCTCCATTCATCCATCCATCTATCCATCACCCCCCACCACCACCACTACTCTATTTTGCTCTCTCATTAGTCTCCCTATGCTGTGGTTTGTGTCTCCCATCTCTGTCAGAACTGTTATCACTGCTGTCAGCTCCCTTGGCGAGAACAAAGTCGTCCTCTGCTCACGGCACCACAAAAGACAAGAGAGAAATAAAAGGAAAGAGCCTCAGCCAAAAAAAAAAGGAGGCGGAGAGGAGGAAAAATTAAAAAGCAGGGGAGTAAACTAGAGGAGAAGGAGGGGGCTAGGAACACATCTTTTCATGTCAACCATGATGCATTGTCATCTGTGGGTTATAACAACCATTGATTTCTCCCTCTGTCATCCCTTTTATCTATACAGCACAGAGCTTACAGTTGGTAGGAAGATATGAGAGCTATCTCTATACACATCAAGTGCCTTTTCCCCATATTATAAATATATCTCCTGCTAAATCAGCTAAGCCTAGTATATCAACCTCAAATAAGTTACTGTGTATTATCATGAGCTGAGAAGAACAGTAGGTTTGAAAGACACTGAGATATCCAAAAGAGAAAACGTAACCATTTATAACTAGAAGTAGCGCTGAAAGAAGGTCTCACTGTATAATGTAGTATACAGCAGTAGAGTATAGTAGGACTTAACTTCTGTCACTCAATAGCAATGTCCAATCAACAGAGCCGAAATAAGTCTTTTCTACCTAGCAAACCAATCAGAATTGAACCAGCAGAGGCACAGAGGGTACTTTGGAAACCAAGGACAAAATGGCCACCAGCCAAGGGGTCGTCATCACAGAAATGGCGCCTGGCATTAATGGCCCAGGGATTGTGTCCCTGTATCATCACGTGTAGGCATAATCTATGTCGGGGATGCCACCCTCTCTGTAGCCACGGTTGGTGCCATAAGTGACTTGATGGTGGCTGGTTTGGCTGAGGATGGTGCCATTCAGGCTGCCAGCTGCGTGGCTGCTCCGGTAGGTCCCGTTAGCTTGGGAGGAGGAGGACGAGGAGGGGAAAATGGTGTGGATGTAGGTGACGTCCTCCAACTTAGGCTGCAGGGGCTGATGGGCCATAGCTGTCATCTGAAACCCTGCAGGAGGGGCCCTGATCTCTAAGATGGAAGTGTCTTTCTTGGTGCCTGACTCTACATAGTCATCATAATGTTTCCCACCCCGGCCCCTGCTGTACGAGCCTGAGTCCCCGGACATGTAACCCGCTCTCTGTCCGTACCAGCAGAAGATGCCAAAGATTAACAACAGGCTTACCAATGCTGTGGCACCCCCTATGATCCCAGCCAACGGCAGGGCTGTTAGTTCAGAGTCCTGTCCCTCTTTGTCTGACCCCTCCCCTGCTGAGTTGACCAGAGCCTCACCAGTCTCTATCTGAGCGCAGGCCGGGGCCGCGTCTTTACTGTCCGTGTCCAAGCTGCCCACTCGAGATGAACCCATGCTGGAGCCCCCAAAGGAGGGCTCCGGCCGTAGTGGCAGCAAGCAGATGAGGTAATGGGAGCGAGGGGTGAGCTGGGTGAGGAGGTACTGCCTCCTCTCTCCAGGTACTAGAGTCTCTGTGATGGAACCAAGAGCTGCACTGCTGCCCAGCCTCAGCCACGACAGGCGGAAGGAGGGTGCCGGCTGTGGGCACAGCCAGCTCACCAGTACACTGTCCGAGGAGAGAGGTTTTACAGTCAGCTCCAGGGCCTCTCCAGATACCTGCCCCCCTTCACCTGGAGGTAGAGGCATAACAAGGCCCGGCCGTTTGGCTCGCAGGGTGAAGAGGGAACCTTGTGTGGGGACCAGGAGAGAGGTAGTGGTGGTGCTGCCATGGGGGACCGAAGCCACTGCTTGGCCCCCTCCAACACCATCTTCACCTCCTCCATCTTTTTCTGCTGGGTTCACCCCTGTTCCAGTGCTGGGACCAGCAGGGGGGCCTTCACACTGCTCCATCAGGGAGGTTAGGTCTTTGAGGGTCTGGCCCCTTACAGGCTCAGGCCCCTGACAGGTCAGACCCCTGACTGTAACCGCCGCCCCACGGCTGTGCAGCCAGGCGTGGAGCCAGCGAAGGTTGCAGCCACAGTACCAGGGGTTTCCTCTTAGCAGTAGCAGCTCCAGGCTTTCGGTGTCCTTCAGAAGTCCTCGTGGGAGACTGGTCAGATTGTTTCCTGACAGGTCTAGCCTCTGCAGCCGCCGCATCCCGTCCAGCGCCCCACGTGGTATGTGAGTCATTCCGTTGTCTTGCAAATGGAGCCGCACGAGATGAGCTGAAGGTAGATTAACTGGTGGAGACTGCAGGGCATTCCTCACTAGCGACAGCTCAGTCAGGTTGGAGAGACGGGAAAAGGTGTCGTCTGCGATGCGTGTGTTGGCCAGCAGGTTCCCATCCAGGACCAAGCGCCGCAGGGAGGACAGCCCACGGAAGGCATGTGTGGGGATGGTGCTGATTCTGTTGTCGTCCAGTCGCAACTCTTCCAAAGATGCTGGCAAGCCCGCGGGGATGCTTGACAGGTGGTTCCGAGAAAGAAACAGCAGTCGAAGCCGTGGAGTCCCAGAAAAAGCTCGCTCCTGGATGCTAACTGTGGATATAGAGTTATCATCCAGGTGTAAACGTTCTAGTAACGGTAACTTGGCCAGGGCTGATCTCGGTAACGTTCGTATATTATTATCCTGTAAATGGAGCTCCCGTAATGAAGGCGGAAGGTGTATAGGGAATTCATCCAGCTGGTTGGCATACAGGTAAATCACTCGTATAGAAGTACTGCGTTCCAGGGAGGGAGGCAGCCCGGCGTTACTCAGCCGGTTGCTCTGCAAGTAGAGGATGGCAGCCATTAACGGTAGGGGAGGAATTATGCTGAGGCCACGGTCGTTGCAGTAGACAAAACCCTCATCACAGCGGCACACCGAGGGACAAACAATGCCCTCATCTCCCTCGCCCGTCTCCATGGCAATTGCCGCTGCCGCCAGTTCCAGCACCTCAGCCAATAAGGTGAGGCACAGGAGGAGCAGAAAGAGCCAATCACGGAGCTCAGCAAGACTCTCAGCTGCCATGTTGATGCACAGGTCCTGATTAAAAGAGAGAAAATGGGAAACTGAATTAAAACAAGTACAAGAACTGTAACTCACTGTAAAATATAAGCAGTAATTCATTACATCCAAAAGAGAAAGTTGTTGTAAGAGCATTTTACATAAAAATACAGAAACAGTTATAAGATAACTGATTTACTAAAGTGGTGTATTTTCTACCTGCTGTTAAAAGTTAATGTTTTTATCTCTAAATTGGAGAAGATTTGGGGATTGAACAGTCAGACATACTTTAGAGGGGCTGTCCAGTATTATATGGGTCAGAGCGACCAAGCAGAAGACAAACGGACATTTAGAGGCAGAGAGCTCGATGAGGGGTAGAGTGAGCGGGTGAGGAAGATTACAAGAATCAGTGAAAGCAAAAGGATGATAGAGATGGAGAAAATTGGACAGTGACAGTTGCAGGGAGGGCAAATAAGGGGGGAAAGAATTTTTTTTCCGGGGAGATTAACTGAAATGGAGTGAGTGACATGAAACTAAACTGGATGAGAGATCGGGGAGAAGGAAATCAGATTAATTGCCCACAGTGCTGTTGATAGCATTTGAGACAACAGAAGTGGTAAACTTGTTATGACTGCACTACATCCAACCCTCAGATGACATTATAAAGAGAATACATGTACAGTACAGGGAGAAAAGAGAAAAGCAGAATTCCTGACTGTATATTCAGGAGGTTATGACCAAAGCACACACAAAGAGAAACTCACACACAAATAAGTAAACATACTGAGCACAAAGAACTCACATACAGAACAGAGTCTCAGTACAAGCTGACATGTATAATGCATGTTTTCTCTTGGTTGTTATTGTTCGTGAAATTTCTATAAATTATTCAGTGGAGTGGTCCTGAAATCCCCAGAAATGTTTTAGCGAGATGTTTTACAGAGAAGCATTTTTCTGCAACATTAATACGTTCCTCGGTCGATGTTTTATGACTTGTCTCCTAGCGAATCCCTGACACTGACATCAGTTACATAAATTTACAATTCAGATAAAATGATCTCTGCGCGCACACATTCACAGCACGTTATTTATAGAACATGAATAATATACAGTGATGAAAGTTGTAGAAATTACGTTGTGGCGTACTCTTTTTTTGAATCCTTTCTTTTGGGTAGCCCGGGGCTGGAAAATGTGCCCTGATGTGAAGTGCCTGACATGATTTGACAGCACATTTGATAAACAAATCCTCTAAAGGCAAGTATTTTTTCCCCTCCCCTTCTGTGCACGCATGTATGTGCTTGTGTGTTTGTACGTGAACTCAGTGCTAGATGCAAAATTGCCCCTTGGCTGCAGTCAAAATCCATGCAAAGCAAACAAGAGATGGCAACAATAGAGGAGACGGAGGGAGGGTGGAGGAAGGAAAGGGGGGGAGGGATGGGGGCGAGGAGACAGATGGAGAGTTGGACAGTCCGTCAGAGGAGGAGAGGGGTAGTGAGTTCCTGGCAGTGAAGACTCAAGTCAGTATCAGCTGTAAAAAGAAGAATGGTTGAGTGCTGTTTCTTCTATAAGATAGGTGTAAAAATAGCTGCATTTCTGTACCTGTACATGCTTGTGTGTGCATCTTTAAGTGTGTTTGTATGAAAGAGATCTGAGATCAGCAACAAGCAGCTCCTGTCTCAGCTCAACTCAGGCACTATTTGATGCGTAAGGGTGAAAAAGAATGTGTGCCATGCAACTCTGCATGGACCCACACTTCATATTTTCTCTTTTCTTATTTTTAGCTTAAATCTGACTATTTCCACCTTCCATCTGAAAGAAAAAATTAAATATAATTATTGAGGACAGGACCTGGGAGGATACATGTATGAGCTGTCATAAAGGTGTTAGCTGTCGTCTATTGAAGGAATTTGACTGAAGGATAAAAATGTGATTTTTCAGTACTCCACTGATAGCTTCAAATTTTTAGAAAGGTTCAGTATCAGCTCTGTGTTGGAGGAATTATGGGATGACTGGGGATCACTCTAATGTCCTCTGGGACTGTCTAGGACTGCAGACATTCTGGCAAGATATTAAAGAAGAGACGGGGAAAAAAAATATGAAAATTGCTATCCCAGTGGATCTTGTGTTGTTTACACTTGGACACACTTTACACACTATCCCAGACTATAATGGATAAAGACCAAAGATACGGAAAAGTCGCCGCAATTGTAACATTTTTGACTTTTCACTCTTTTATGCAGAGATTTTTTTTAACCTACATATTTCATATCTTCAGGCAAACAACCTATATGTGTCTGCTATCATAAACCGTTTTTCAATAGAGAAAACAAGTCATGAGGAATTCAACCAAAAGTTGAAGCTGTCTGTTGTTACAACTGAAGCACATGTGAGTCTCAGTTGTAACAGTGTGAGCTACGGTTATAACACGGCTAAAAAACATTAGATGAATAGTTTTCATTGATAAATCAACAAAATTACTGTCAACCAACTGTGTTTATGTTGACTTCAACCCAAGAATGTGACCAGATAATGATGTGATCCTTGTCAGTACATCAATTACTCCTTAATAATTGGTGAATTTGACTGACGGAAGTTTGATTTAAAATATAAATGAATCATATTTGGCTAAATACTGAGTAGCCTACTGGCCAATACAGCTCATGCTTTTTTAGGTGGCCCTGTATAATAATGGAATAGTAACGTGTTAAAAATGAGCCACTGGTCACACCACATGCATTGGCATTCCTTTCAGACCGAACCAAACATGCATAACACAACTTTATTAAAAAACAAAAACAACCTCTGGATCTGTGCTAAACTAGTTTTCCAGCTGCCATTCCCTGCAGCATGGACGAATCTTGTAGATATTTCTCAGGGATGTCTACTGCTACACCGGCCGCATGCTGATGTGATGATGTCATGATGACATTTACATAGAAAGTGAAAACGTGTGTGTTATAACTGTAACTGTGCAGAGCTCTGAGATGCAGAAAGGCTTGCTTTGGGAAAAGCCTGATCCCAGCTGCCATAATAAACTGCTTTAAATAAGAGGCCTCATTGAGTGTATTCTGCGGTCTGCACATGTTGTTACTGTGTGTTGTTTGGTTGTGTGGACTGATGTTGTTTGTCTGTTGACCGATGTGTACCATGCCGTGGAAATTAATTATACCTTGGGAACAATAAAGTCTGTCAAGTCAAGTTAATACATTACAATTAAGGCGACTTTTCCCTATACTATGTATACTTGTTCTGATTCCTCACAAAATGATAACTGTAAATTTGAGAACAGCACTTTTGCCGATGCAAACCCAGTGAACTGAACTGAAGTGAAACAGCATACACTCTGGAACACATGACAACAAAGCTTCAAATGAAGCTGAACATTTATCTGCAGAGATGGACTCTAATTATGTTGACTTTGAACGTCTAAGCCAGTACTTCCCAAACTTCTTCAGGCATGCCCCCCCCTTTCAAAGGTAAAAAAAACAAAAAGAGGTTTTGTGGGGAAGCAACTGATGAAAAATGACTCAAGTTGAATTTTAGTCAAATAAATGTATATTCATGTTATTCAACTTAGTTTTACTAAGTTTGAAAATGAGTTTTTACTCCCTTGGTCGTCCATGCCCTCCCTGCAGTGGCTCTACCCCCCACCCCCACACACACGCACACACACACACACACACAGGTTATTTCCAATGATTCCCAGCATTTGAGGGACAGAAAAAGTAACTGGGAGGAACACATGCACACAAGAGGGAGTGTCAAGGTAGGAGCTGAGACCATGTTGGAAGTGCCCTATGAATATCAACTAGCATATGCTCCGGCGCCACGCTATCCCAGCTTCCCTTTCATAAATATCCTCCTGGCACGAACCCGTATGTGTGTTTTTGCCTACATGCCAAGGCTTCCTATCGACGCGTCCTCTTAATGATCCTCAGACTTTCCGTCTTCGCTCACTCTCTCCAACTGTCGCTCCCTCTTACGGTGCTCTCTCCTCCCTTTGCAGCTCTTATCTTTCACACCGTCTACCTCTCCCATCGGCCCGCCACCTCCCCCTCCCTTCATAATCTTTCATTATATCCACTCTCAGGTTTGTTTACAGAAGTGTCCGTGCAGTCACCCTCCTCCTCTCCTCCCTTGTCTCTATCTCTTTCTAATCCTCTTTCACCGTTTCCTCTCCAGTCGACTGTTGATTCCTACACACTGAGATTGGATCAATCAGCTCTGCTTCGGTCCTCCTGCCCAGACCTCCTCTCTCCTCTCCTCCATGGCGACTTAGTTTCTCTTTTTCATTTAGATGCAGCAGACCCCCCACCTCTTCTTTTTTTCCCCTACTTCTTTTTCTCACTCCCGCTAGGCCTCAGCTTTCTCGCCTTCCTCTCCCTTTGTGCCGTTTTTTTTTCTCCCCCAACATTTCAATCATGTTCTGAAATAAAAGCCTTTGTCGGAGCACAGCGGCAGTGTGTGTTAGTGTGTGTTTTTTCCCCATATCATGTAGCTGAAAGCAAGATGTAATGGTGGTGTTCTTCACTGTGGTGAATGCAGGAAGAAAGTGTATGTGTGTAAAAAGGTCTCAGTGACCCAGGATGTGATTGCAGAGGGCTTGCTAACCTGCTCAGTCTCTGTGCCTTTCACGTCCGCCGAAGCTTTGTTTTTCCTGTATCAAGGATTTGTGGACAGGAGTATTAGAGCGTCTATCTGTGTGATTGAGGATGTAACTGTGGATCTCTCTCTCTGTGTGTTAGCGCACTTTCCCAGTCTTCTTTGAATCGTTCAGAAGTGTAGCCACGCTCCTCGGGGCTGTTGAATCTTCCTCAGCTTGGGTGAATGATGATAGGGATGATGATAGCCTGTACTCCAGGGCTCCACGAGTGGCAACACCAGCATGGCTCAAAGCCGCCTCGGCACCCACATTTGTGTGGCGTGTATGTGTCCCACTGCCAAGCTCTTTCTCTCTCTGGGGTAAGGGGCTTTTAGGCCTGCCAACTCAAGTCATCTTCAACAAGCGTCCAGAGGCCTAATTCTGAAACCGGCGCTCCACACCCAAATGCTACAGTTGGGCAGACAGTCAGAAGATGGTTGAGGGCTCAAGGGTCCTTCTTCGAAGTCAAAAGCAATCCTGGATACTCATGCAAGCAGTGGGTCATTCAAAAATAGTACTGTGCCATGCTACACTTGCCTCTAATAACCAAGTTGTGTTTTTAATTAAGGAGCAGCAGGCAGAAAATAAGTGAGATTTCCACGGCTCAGAAAAATCCAGGAAAGAGTGCTTATGATCTGATATTATTGGGTGTATTATAACAATTATTACATCAAGAACTTCATAGCTAAGTGATGGTAATGAGTACGTTTGAGGCTGTGATGGACAGGTTGGCCGGTGCACAATGCAGGCTGTAAGAGTTCAGGTTCAGAGAAAGAAAGTCTCCACTCTGTCTTCTTTCTTCTTCCCTCTCAGTTCAGCCTCAGCTCTCCTCTGTTAAATGTTTGATCACCTCTCTCTCAGTTCACACAGATTATCTTCAGAGGCAGCAAGGCAAGATGACAGTGTGTACTGTATGTAGTCTGCTCTAAGCAGCGCTGTGATGGCCGGTCACGTGGCTCGGTGTGAAAAGTTCTCCCACAGGTTAGCAGAGATGGACCGCCGTCTAGTATCCTCAAGGTAGACCTGACTGGTGTTGGCTTCAGCAGGACAGCTGGCTGAGTGTTAGCAAACACCACCCTGAGAGGAGACAGCAGACAAGTACAGAGTTAGAATTTTTCATTTGGACATGCAATGAATAATGGTATCAAGGTATCTGAGACATTTAGAAACTGGAAAATCCTTCTTAAACCACATGCAGTGAGCCCCTTGTAACTGCCTGGGCAATAAAACCACATTGATGTGTACACACTTCATCAATACCAATAAGGAAATTGTTCAATAAAATGTTCAGTAGTTTCACTTAAATGCATTCGATGCAAACTGCCATGAAAGCACATAACGGATTTGCCTTGGCTCATATCCCTTGATAATGGAGCGTGCTACGAGTGACATGCAAACAGCCAGTCATTTAACAGGTGTATGGTTCAGTTGCATCATCGACATGTGACACAACAGAAACGGCGTGGAGTGAGAAAATTAGTGCAGACGGTGAGGAAATTGTTAACAAGAAATTACAGATCAGATGGCCAGCATGGCGGTTTTTTTTGTTTGTTTTTTATTAAGTCTATTAGCTGTGTACCTTAATAAATAAAATACTTCAATTCAGAGTAAGGTGGTTACACCCAAAGTGGTCCTTTCACTCGTTTAGCTCTTATTGTTAAAGGGATAGTTCACTGAGATACTTACTGATAGTCAGTGTATTAACTACAGTAGATACAGGTTATCATTTACTCTGTTTAGAGAGACAGAGAGACACCAGCACTAAGCAGTGTACTGTTGTGGGTCAGCAACAAAATGTATTTTAGCCACTTAAAAAAGTCCACCTAAAAACATCAGTATCAGTTTAAATGTTTGCTAGAATATTTCGCCACTTTCTCTTGCCCTCAGACAGCCTTTTCTGATGTGAAACTGCTGTTATATGAGCCAAAATTTAGCTCTCTTCAAACCAACCAAACTCCAGAAGCGAAATAAGTATTTTTTTCTCACAATGGATGGGAGTTTCTGGTCTACTGCAGCCTTGATCTGTTTGTTTGTTTGTTTGTTTGTTTGTTATTTTGTGACTTTTGTGAATCTGAACTATCCTTTTAAAACACAGAAGTCACACAAGAACACAAAGAAACTAACAGATCAAGGCAGCAGTAGACTACGACTCCCGTGCTCTGCAAGGTTAAATTACTGATCTTGCCAGTGGAGTTTGGCTGGTTTGGGGAGAGCAGTATTCGGCTTATATAACAGCAGTTTCCTATCAGAAAAAAAACAAAAAAAACCTGACAGACCACAAGGTAGTTATAGAAATATTCTCAATATAGCGTACACTTAAACTGATGCTGTCCACAGTATCTAACTGCTTAGCTGCTGGGTGGAGGCGTGCTGAACTGCATCTACAGTAGCTCATACACTGACTATCAATAAGTACCACATATAACCCCACATAAAATAATCACAACTGTCCCTTTAAGTGAACTCATTTTAGGGTTTCTTTGGCAAGAAACGTAATATTTACTCAACAGTTCAGTAATCTCACATATCTGTCAAGCTGATTACCTTCCAACTTCGACTTGTATACTTTACTTCAAACATATTCAAATATTGGCACAGTAGCTTGCATGTCTCAAAATAAATAAAAATTAAGGTGCTTTTAAGGGGCTGCATAAATGAGATGCTTGCCTGCCTTCATTATTTCAAGACCGGCTTTCTTTAAGTGACTCCAAGATGTGATTTTGGGTTTCAATGTTGGCACAATATGGAATACTAAAAGGTACTGGCTAAATAATTATCCCCATCAGAACCGTTATACCTTTTAAAATTAAGTACCTCGTGAAAATACTTCCTGAAGGTCAACGCTGCATATGTGCAACACTAAGCTCCCAACGGACAAAAACCTCCCATTAAGGTTACTCCATGTTTTATATCTGTTTTTTTTCCCCCTTCGTCACACAAAGCTTGGGAGCTTTCATTAACCACCACGCGTTAAGTGCCTGTATCTTGTGTGCAGAATTGAACCCCCCAGTGAACACTGGCTTTAGAAATATAAGATTTTCATCAGGCATACTGAGTGTACAGAGACAGATTCATCAAGGCCATTAACTGCTCTGCTGCTCACATTCGCCTGTTCACTTCATCCCAGAGTAAGTAGACTACACAGCCAACTGGGAAATTATCATGCAGTTTGCTTAAACACAAATAGAGACAAATAAAGCCGTCCTCATTTTCATTTTAAAAGGACACAAGCTGGAGCCGAGAAGAAGCTGGTCAACAGGCTTATGTCAGTGTATTAAAAAAACGTCCATAAATTGTGCACCATATATCCTTAACTCAGAGTGATGGTGTGTGTTTTTCTTTTAGGTTTGATATTTCAAGTGGCTCCACAAATGAAAAAGGACCATGTTTAAGTGAGTGCGCATTTTAGTCGGGTAGTTAGGTGGTCGGTGTGGGATGAAGTTGGGCGGCGTGTGGTGAGATAAATTGCCCTTTTTATAAAACAGCTCCAGACTGATACCCAGTTTGTGGCACAGTAAACTGATTTATATGTGCAGAGTGCGGCTAACGTGCGTAATGAAAACAGCTCGAGACGAGACAGAATGCTAAACAGACATTGTTTGCAAAACAGGTCGACTTTGTGATTGGCATTTAAGGAGAAATGAGATAATGGTGTGTTCAAGGACAGTCCGGATGTATATTGAGCTGTATGTTTGGTGCTCCAGTCTTTACCCTCTTTAGTCCATTCATTTGTAGTTCACTGATTGATGTCGTAATACTTCAAAATAATTAAATCCTCTTGTGTTAGTATTTTGGGAGCAGAGCTTTAAAGTGGCTTTGAAGTCAAATCATAATTCATATGAAGAGTTTTAATTGGATGTCATCAGTCATGTATTAACAGCAGATGTCACCTTTAATAACACTAACTGTCAGTTTAAAACAAGTCCCCCTTAATTGGTTGCAGTGTCTGGTCCAAAACTACCCCTTACACTCTGCACTAATCTTTGCCTACCGCAGGCAAAATGTCTGCCTGCGTCGGACAAGATGTGAATATTGAACATCAGCAGCATTTCCACAGCTCGCTGCCATTCCCCATTAGACATCAATACATGAAGCTCTATCTGTATAATGTCGAGGCTGTCCTTAAAACTTTTTTTGTGATGGATTTTTAGCAGCGAGCCCAGCTGAGGGGAGTGTGATGGGGAGACGGAGGAAATGGGGAGCATTAGGGAGCATGTATCAGGGAGCGGAGCTGGGATGGAAAGGCGAGACACTCGTCATTTAGGAGAGGGGAGTATCTGAAAACGATGCTTGAGGAAGGTTAGAGAAAGGTGCAAAAAGTTGTAATTTCCACTAGTCATAACTTTATTTCAGCACACTTTTTAGACAACTGTACCTCTGTTCAAAGTAATCATGTCTCTAATTAATAGCTAACATTTTTCACTACATCAGAATGCATCGGTTAAAAGAGATTACACAAAACTTTTTGAGTGAATGGATATACCTTGACATGGAGAAGGCTGTCTTTCAGTGGATCACAAAGAGCTTTGAGTTCTCTTTGAGCGTATTTCCTCTTTCATATAATGTTCATAGCTTTGATGTTAATAAGAGCAGTTTTTTAAAAAGGTATGCTCATTAGAAATATATTTTAAAAATGACATTGTCAAGTGTCTTTGCAGCAACCTCTTTCATATTCAAATTCAGACATTATAGAAAAACTCTTATCTGTGTCACTTTGAGGTCAAAGACTTTGATATGAAGTTGTGTTTGGTCTCTAATACTAGCCTACCAAATTAAAGAAATTCAAAGACAGTGACTCACTGCTGTTCACGCAAATTATGTGTATTTATAATTAAAAAAAAGATGAGAACGTACAAGAGCTGTAAGGTTAAGCTGATAAATTGATTAGTAGAGTGACAGAACATTGCAGCGGATTATTATTGAATGTAAATATTTGTTGGTCTTCTTAATCCTCTTTAGCAGTTTGAATATCTTTGTTTTGGGCTGCTGGTCAAAGAAAACAAGCAATTTAAACAAGTCAACTTGGGCTTAAGGAAACTAATGGACCATTTCTAACATAAGATAATTTAATTGAGGAAGAATATGATCATTAGTTGCAACACTAGAATAGACATTATGGAGTGTCTTTTCTCAAAAAAATAAAATCTGGTTATATAGCTACATCAGTCAGAGTTTATGTCTGATATTTGTCCAGAATCGCATGTTTGAAGAGAGATGTACCAAAACCATTTTTCCCTTCCCTGTAGGATCAATACATTGATCAGAAGCTCCTCATTTTGTATCGATTCCTTTAAAAAAACACTATCGATAATAACATATCGTGGGCAGCTGCACCAGCTTTAAACTACTTTACTAAGTACTTTTGTATGTTTGTGCCAGTAAAAAGCCCTGACATCTTTATTTAGTCGGTCCCTGTCACATGACTGTGGAAAACGAAGAGACTTGAGCGCATAGCTGTGCACAGTCACAAACTTCTACACCAAAGTTTTGAGAGAAAGGAAACATAACATGGTGTGGTGCTACTTTTCACCTGTGGAAAAAATACAGCGAGCTTCCTACTGTGACAGAGCACCACACGGCAGCAACACGAGTAACTTCTTCAAACGTTTAAGGACATCCTGAAGATTATAAGGAGGCTGAACAAAAACAAGATTTTATTACCATTTTTACATGGTAGTTTTGTAAAATAGACTATTTTTTAGACTTGTTAGCACAAGCGTTTTGCCTTAATTGTACTCATATTTGCTTTTGTAATAAATTTGTCATTAATGGCCGGTATATGTCATGTGATCTTCCAACAGTTTTTTTTTTCTTCTTCAAAAAATTGTCCGTTTTTTTTTTTTTTTATCAGTGTTGGTGGTATCAACATCATATCGAATTAACATGTTGATTCACATCATTGTTGTATGGTCTGGCTCAGGTTAAAAAAAGAACTGGCATATGGGACACTGCTGGGAAGTAACATGGTCCCATTTTGAGGCTCATAAATTATGAGATATTAGATCAGTGCAAAGACTCATGAATTCACAACACCTGATCCAGCATTTTAGGCAGTATTGGAGGCATTTCCAATGCTGGTATCTGTATCGAAACAACTGTAGTTTGAAATTTCTTTTACTAATGTCATTTATCCATATACACAGGTCCTTCCAGATAAAACTGTCAAAGATAAGATAAAGTTTACTGATCCCACGCCAGGGAAATTCACAGTAACTATGTAATATAAAGTAACTGCTCAGGTAATATTAGGAAGACAAATTGAATATAGAAACACTGGTAAATGATGTACAGTGATGTAAAACAGTAGGGGAATGCAAATACAAAGTATTTCAGTGGATTCCTTGTAATAATTAAAACTGTAAAACAGTTCCTGCATATTAGTTATTATTTTATTACATTCTCATAACTCTCACACCTCAAGTGAGGACTGAAGACAGTAAAAAAGAGAGCAGTTTCAAGTTGACCCATATAATGTTGAGGTCAAAAACATTTCAAACTGACCCTTCGCTGTGCGTCTTTTCTGTTGTACTTGTTTTTTCTGCATAACAGAGAGCAGAGAGAACGTCTCGTTCCTCAGGGGGACAGAAATCACTCTGCTCTTGTGAGCCAGTCAATGACAACTGTGTAGCCTACAGGCACGCTACAGTATGTGACTTTCACTGTGGCTTCTGTGCAGCCCAAATGCTGCTGGTTTGTTTTCCTCTTTTCTTTGTGCAATAACGATCAGATATTAGCATGTTTTTCCCTTTGCTTCATGGGAGGGCCGATACAAAAGGCTCGTGATAACACAACTGAATAAACTGAGAGCAAATACATAGAAATACAGAAGCAGAGCCTGATCAATACTGGATTTTTGCTGCTGATGCCGATACTAAGGAGTAAAAAAACTATATAAATACAAATACAACAATTTGCTTCAATTGAATTAAGAAAAAGGATCAAACATACATAAAATACTGTGCAAAAAACTAACAATCTGCATTATAGGGGTGGACAGTATGGTCAAAATCTTCCTTCATGGTGTAATTTTATCTCAGGGTAACGGTATATATACACATGAAATAGTAATTCTAATTGTAAAATAAAATCACCACATTACATCGTTCTCTATCACACTTGATTATTTTCTTATTTTGGAACTTCCATATAAACAAAAACAACTGCCTCACATGAGACAACACTCAAAACAGTAAAACTAATATTCTTTCAAAATGGAAGCTTTAATGTTCCAAATGAGAACAATAATTTCAAGTGTTCTGGGTTTTAAGTTTAACAGGTGCAGATAAATAGCAGCCTGGTTGGGATGCCTCCTGCCTCCTCCATGTTTTCTTCCCACTCTGTTGTTCTGAGACAGTTGGTAAACCAGCTTTGAGTTGCATTACCGCCAACAACTGTCACTCTCACGTCACGTCTACCGTGTGAGGCAGCTGGACTTGCAAGATCACGTGAGAATAGCTCCCACGGAGGAAACTGTGCTGCCAAATATCTACCGCTGCATATTGTCCAACCCTACTGTGATATGTTCTGTAAAAAAAAAAAGAAAAAGTTTTTGGTCTGTGAATATCAGACAGCATACACTGATACTGATGTAGACCGATCGAGCTGCGACAGGACTATAATATCGACCGAGTAATATATCTGTCTGGCTGTATTTACAAGTATAAACATATAAACATAATACATTTACATCTGAGCTCAGTGTAACAAATAATACTGGCTTTGTGTTGGACACTTTTTATGCACCACATCTGTTAGAGAAGCATGTACAGATGTGTAAATATGTGCAGTAAGCAATTCATGTTCTTACAGATTTCCAGATGGAGGCAACATATGTCCAGAAATATGGCCAGTATTTATATGTGCGTTGTTAGTGGTCACCTTGTTGAATTTACAGATGGAAGTTAGATGTACAGAGGAGAGTGTGGTACTAAAGGTGTGTTCCACTTGCATATGTCTTTGCTTTGACATGAGGTAATACAAGTGGAAATGAGAACTGGGATGGACTATGGAGCCTGTAGTGAAATAAAAAACAGACGATGAATGCATACTCGGGTCTTTTTTATGGTTTTCATCAAAAATTACCAAGAAAAATGAACTGTTTTGTTTTTGCAATTTCTCCTCCAGATGACCTTCTAGCTGCACTTTCACAAATTTGAAACTCTGTAGTGGCAGCAGGAAATTGACAATATCAAATCTCCATTTCTATCCACCCTTTGCTCCATCAGGCTGATCGGGATAATTCAGAAAATGGAAAGCAAAGAAAAGTGACAGCTGTGATACTTGGCAGTGTGCTCGCTCTGTGCACTGTAGGGAGCTAGGAGACAGGAAGTGAGGGAGTAGGAGCTAGGGATTAATAGTTATGGGGCTGGGGACCAAAGTCTGAGTACTTTGTAATCATGTGGCTGCCTAACCCCAGTGTTAGCGAGGTTGATGAGCATGCGTCCCTGCTGACACACACTCTCTCTACATCCACTCTGCTGAATATTAATATGGAGGAGAGAATTCCTCTGAGTCCCATTGTCAGACGCCCCTATTGTTCTCCACTGGCCTCTGCCTCAGCGCATGTGTATGTGAGCGCTTGGTATTAATGCGTAAGTTGGGTGTCTACATTGTGTGCTTATGCATATTATGCCCATGTCTTCATCGCGGCGTGTGTGTCGGCTACACCAGAGCAGCAGTTAAAGCGGCAGCGAGGGAGACGAGGGGTGTGTTCGTGGCCCGCCATGGCCCATAAAGACAACTGGCCTGAGAACACTTGGACCAGCCATCAGGGCCCAACATTGGCAATTATTTCACCTAGAGGCACTATCTGTAAAATGAACACTCTCATTAAAACGGCCATGTGTGCACACGCTAATGTGTGTGTGTGCGCGTGCGTGCACGTACGCCCGCGCAAGTCAATTTAGAGGCACGGCAAATATATGGCAGCACAAATGCTTGTCTTTCAATCAAAGAGTAATGTGCTGTTTATGATGTTTGACTGTGCTCATGTTGGTGTGTATTTACACTTTTCACATCTGTGAGTGTGTGTGTGTGTATGTATCTGTATGGATTTATGTGTGTGTGTGACTGTTTAACTACCCTGCACACGTAACCTCCCCATCTCTGCCTCCCTGTTTCTCATTTACTGAGCCATCGCCAGAGAGAAGGAGTGTGGGGCAATGAGAAAACAAGTGATAGGGATGGGGGTGGTGGGCAAGGGAAGAGAAAGGGAGAAAGAGAGATGGTGAAATAGAGGCGGAGAGGGAAGGAGGAGGGTGGAGGTTTATACAGGAAAAATGAAGTGAGGCTGCTGGAGTAAAAAGGGGAGAGAGGAAGAGGGGAAGATAGAGAAGCCGAGGCAGGAAGACGGGGGGGAAAGAGAAAGAGGCGGAGGAGGAGGCAGCAGATTTATGAAGCCATTGGAATGTAATTTGGAGGCAGAAATTACTGTCAGCCTGAGCAAGGTTTAAAGTCAGTGAAGCCTGAATCCAGGGCCTGCCTCTTTGTGTGTGTGTGTGTTTGTGTGTGGCAAGTATCACAGACAAATGGATAGCAAATGTGATGCAGAATAATACCACAGAAGCTCTGCAGTTACTTGTCATACACACTGAACCCCACGCCACGTGTGTGTGTGTGTGTGTGTATATGAGCGTGCACGTTTTTTACTACTCCTCCATGCATGAGCAACGTGACTACATGGCATCGGAACATAACCCAGCATTCATATTTAACAGCTCATATTTCATCTATGCTTGGAAACACACACACACTTCCGCACACACGCACACACACTTGCAGAGGCACTGAATTCTTGTCAGGCTCTGAAGGCCGTGACTCCGGCGGACTCAGTCGAGGGTGTCGGCGTGGACAGAGCGAAGGCTGGAGAGAGCAGTGCGCGAGAGGAAAAGAGAGAGAGAGTGTCAAGGATAGACAGAGAGAAAGGTAGAGGTGGGAAATGAAAAACAGAGAGAGGGAGAGGCTCTTAAGAGGGGCTAAAAAGAAGAGTGAGAGGGATGTGACTGGCTTTCTAACACAGCAACACACAGCTTCCATTTAGCGTGAGAGGGAGGGGCAGAGACGGAGAGAGATGAGGGAAGCAACAGAGCAGGGATAAACAGCAAAGATCTGAAGAGAGGCACTCTGCTGTAACACACACCGGGGGTTGGCTGTATTTTTGACGCTAATTTCTACTCGGACTCCTCATCAATTAGCTGCAGTGGGCGAATGATTAAAAGCACAAGCCTGGTGTTTTTCTGTTTTTTCTCACTGTCAACAAATGCCAATATATTTGAAAGCAAGTCTTGAGCAGAAACTGAGCAGAAATACAGTTTCATTTTTCAAAAAGGCTCAGTAATTTCCTAAAAGAGCTGGCCACCGTAGTTTCTCGCAAATGTCACACAAACAGGAGTAAATAGTGCATTTGTTGGGGACTAAAGCTGCAACAATGAATCTGTTAACCAATTATTAAATTAATCCTGTACTATTTTGATAACTGATTAATCGGATTGAATTTTTTAAGAAACAAAAAGTCGAAATTCTCTGGTTTCAGCTTTTTAAATGTTAATATTTTCTGGTTTCTTTGCTCCTCTCTGATGATAAACTGAATATCTCCCGGTTGAGGACGTCATCTACACTGATCAACATGTTTCATCATTTTCTGACATTTTAAAGCAAACAACTATTCATCAAATAATTGAGGAAATAATCGACTGAATAATTGACTATGAAAATCATCGCAGCCCTACTGGGGACTATTTTCATGTGTATTAATACACACTTGGTGCACTAGTGAGTATTTACAGCAGTAAGATGGTGCTCACCTCTGAATAATTCTCCCTCCTCTATATTAACCTTCTTCTATTTTAAGTGTTTTATCACTAAAGTGAATTTCCCCAGTGTGGGATCAATAATGTTTATTTTATCTCATCTTAAAGATTTCAGAAGCATTGTAATTTTTTCTTCAAGTGGCTGACAGGTCTGTCAGTTCTTCAGTTGATGGAGTCACTATGCCAGACGGTACCTAGTTCACACAGTCATTGTGAGTGTTTGTCAAGTTTAAATGAAGTGTGTTTTATGATGATTAACAAGGAAATGAAGCCAGTCTTTGTTAAAAAAAAGAGAAACTTGAAGTCAGGAGGTGTACAGTTGTATTTGTCTGTTTAATGAGGCAAATAGGTGTAAGGATATTTCCTTTCTTGACATGTTGTGAGTGTATTTTGTTTATCAATTAGACTTAAAAAGGCTAGCCCTTCCTCCCCTGGTCAAGTGAGCCAGAGAATGAATGAAGAGAGGGAGCAGTGTTAATGAGAAGCAGTGAATCAGAAACAAAACATTATTTCTGCAAATGATGGAGAAACAGAGAGAAGTGAGACAGACAGGCTGCAGCAGAGATGGAGAGGTGAGCAGTGTAGCATGATGTGTGTGTCAGTGAGTGATAGAAAAATAATTTTCCAATTAACTAATGTTAAAATAAAAACATTGAAGTAATTTTGCAATTAATTTTTAATTATTGCATTACTGTGTCTACTCAATAACTACTAATATTTTCATCACAATTTATAATTAATTTTGAAAGTAAACAGCAGTTTACTTACATTTTTTTAATGATTAGGATACTTTGATTGTAAATAATGTGCATGCGTGCATAAAAAGCATCAACAAATCCAAGAAAACGCTCATGACATAAGCATCAGCAAGATGAATGTAAAAAATATATAAAATATTGCCAAGCTAACTATTGGACATTATAATGATTTCTAACTTATTCCTGCTCCCAGCTCACCCTCCTCTGCAAAGGGGCAGTAGTGCAAGTTCACGACTGGCTATTTGCAAACCAATGTGGCTGTCCCTGATAATCTGATTGGACAAAACGTGAACACGCATGCCGCCTAACTGCTTAGTGCATCATCCAGATTTGGAGCAGAATATAATATAAAAAAAAAAAAAAAGCCTGTGCACGACAAGCCTTACAACAGCCCTCTAGTAAGTTGGGCTTTAATCCGCCCCTGACTCTGTCAGTCAGAAATGGAACAAATATATTTAGAGAGATGTAAGTGCACTCCTTTAACACAGCGGTACAGTAGCTTATAAGTGGCATTGATGCACTAATGTTCGTATCACTTTTATCCCATATTTGATCCATTTGATGTCACTGTGTGTTTTGAGGTTTCTATGGTTGTAAAGTATAATCCACAGTGAAATCTCGTCCCTTTGTGGTTTCTTTCTTTCTTTTTTTGCCATTTAAAGCTAAGCACCGAAATCTCTTAAAGTACGACTGCAGGAATGCGAGGCGGTGTTTTGTCGTTGCGCACACGCAGAGAAAAAAAACCCCATCACAATGCTGATAAATGTCAAGACAAACGTGTTAAACAAAGTCAGTAACATTTTGGTATTACCATCTTTACAAGGCCGATCTGTGCCTGGGCGGTTTGTGTGCTACCAGACTCAATAGGCAGCTGTCCCTCTAAAATGGACACCTCATACACACGTAAACACACACACACGCAAATATCTCCAGATCTTTTCCACACTTAGGGAAATAATCATCACCCTCACAGTGTTCGCTTACAAGCTCACACACACATTTTTGTTGCTCTTTTGACCCGTGAACTTGCACTGAGTTTCTCCACTTCATGCTGACACGCGCGTGCACACACACACACACACACACACACACACACACACACACACACACACATACACACATACACACACACAGACACACACACAAACACACTAGCTCTCTGTTCTTTGTTCTTCTAGCCAGTGATAATGATAGCAACACCATTATGCACTGTGACAACACTACCTCCCACTTACTCTCTATGGCAGTTCACACCATGGTACAATATCTGCTTCTGTCTCTCTCTCTGCTGCTTCCCTCCATCTCTCTGCTCTCACTCAGAATAGTGTTGAGGTCAATTATCTCTGAATTTGCTTATACAGTAGGTCGAGTGCTTCAGGCTGCTGGAAGGTGTTAAGTAGCATCTGTAGATTATTTAGAAGGTTTTCAGCCTGTTTTTTTTTCTCCTAACATTCATCCCATCTTCAACACCTTTTTGTTCCTGTTTGCTCTTCTTCTTTTTCCATTTAGATTCTGTTTTTCTGCCACCTTTTTTGATGTCTCCCTCAATTTGCTGCCTCTTATTCTAGTCTTTCTTTCTTCTTTCCTTGTCTGTTTCTTTTCTTTTCTTTTCTTTCTGTCTTTTTCCATCCGAGATGATCTCTCTCTACTTCTTTTTCCCTCTATCTCATCGTTGCTTTCTTCATTAGCTGGGAAAAAGGGCAAAAGGTTGATTGATATTTAGCACAATATAAATGAAGTCAGTATTTCTGTTTAGCTTAGAATAGCCTAGGGTTACTTAGAGGTTCAGAGCCTGAATGATAAAGAATTGTGTGAGTGGCAAACAGAAAACCTATTTAAATAAATAAGAAACAAGAAACAAAACCTTGTTAGTTAAAATCCTCCAGGAATGTTGATCAGTTAAAATCCCTCATCTTCCAAGGCTACCTATTGGCACCGTGTCTTGCAATTAAAAACACAACAACATGATGAGCAGGGGAGAAAGTGCAGTAATGTTACGGTTTGTTGCAGTTGTTCGTCTCTGAGAGCCTCGCTACTTGTTCGGGGGATGGGTCTAATTGCTGGTGAGAGTTCAGACACTTGCACTCTGCATGCACTATTAGATGGTGATGCTTAAGGTGATTTTTGTGCTCTCTTTTTTCTTTGTTCAAACCACACTCGCCAACCTCGAGATGTCAAAAATAAGGAGGAAAATTTTAGTTTTATTGACTTTGTTTTCTGTATTCATAATAAAAACACTTTTTTGCAAACAGATGCCTGCTGATTACAAATGTAAACAAAGACAAATTTCTGGCATTTGCATGCAAATGGTTAACAACTAAGTATTTTCTATTCTATGAACAAAAACTTATTAGCTGGAAAACACAATGGGACCACAGTGTTTGGCCTTACATGGTCCAGAAAAGCATGGATGTATTTAGAAGAACTGGATAAACTGGGTGTGAGCAGCTCTCTTTCACATCATGCCAGGAAACAACATTTCGTGTATCTGTATTGTTGTCGGGTGGAAACAGTAGACTTTAAGAGGCGTAGGGGCTTTTACACCTTATCCAGTGCCAGAAACAGGTTGTGATAATGAAAAGGAGTGAAAGGAACATATATAGGAGAAATGTTACCCTGGTAAAAACCAGGAGAGGGCAATGAAAAATGTGAGTCAGGAGGGTTGGCCACAAGTTTTTCCACTTTGTTAATAGTATATATCAACAGTACACACATTTTGTGTCACTGACTTTTAAGGAACATAAGATGGACTGTATCAGTGTTGTCACACCAAGAGGTCTCGATGCCTCGTTTACCCACAGCAGCTCTTGACATTTCACGTCGTTGTGACTGTCGCTTTCTGTGCCAACTTGTTCCTCAGTGTCCTCAGAGAGAGCGCTCGCTTCTCCCGTCTGAGTCATTCTGTGTTGGGGTTAGGTTATTAGGTTACAACCAGCTGTAACCTAATAACCTAACGCCATACATACACAGTTTTGTCTGTACTGTACTGTAATTATAATAATAATTTGTATATATACACTGCCCTCCACTGTCAATAACACTGTACATACTGTGAGGCTGCCCCCTGAAAGTCAGTCAGATTCCTCAGTTGACTGAGATTTTCTGACCCTTATTTATTTTACTTATGTTATTTTATCAGTAAGTGATGAACAGGGGTCAATGACAAATTATGCAAGGGAACCATAGATATATATTTATATATTAGCTTGTGCATTTGTGAAAAAGAATCCCCATGACAACATGCTCTGGTGCTTAATTGATGAGAGGTGGTGAAAAGCACAGGGCAACGCAACAGCATGTAAGCTTTACAAAAACAAGTCTTTATTAGGTAGATAGACAGATAGATAGAAAAGGAGGGCAGCGTGACGTCAGACAGCGGCTGACTGTGCTGCAGCATGGAGAGACACTCTGTGGTGTGCTGGGATTTTATACCTGGTCTGAGTGCAGGACCACAGACACTTTAACTGTCTCTGACTGTGTTTTCACATCATAGATGAGGAGGAAAGGAATTAACAGGTGAAACATACTCATGTAGACTGATACAGTAGTTAACCTGTCACTGAACTGCAAAAAAAGGTAACAAAATTCTGAGTCGGGTACAGCCCTGACACACTGCATGTCAGATATAACATCACTGTGTTGTCGTAATGACTTACACCAGCACTTATCTGTAAATAATACTATCCTTTCTGTATTTCTGGGTTAGACGCTAACAGCATTTCATTGGCTTTGTACCCGGACTCCTGGACATGTTTGTTTAAGACAAACCCCAATACATATGACATCATTATAATTTAAATAGTGTTTTTGTTTATTTTTAGTAAAAACAAAAATTGTGATGCAAAAATGTTCATTCCCACTGATCGTGAGTCAAGTTGCAATCAAGCTATCTGTCAAAATAACTACAATATGATTTTCATCGTGCCATCCTGGGACTCTGCACACTGACAATAAAGTTTAATCTAATCTAATCATCTACTCTATTAGGCTGGCAGAGAATATCATTTATTGACTGTATATCGACTTTTCTTATCAAGCAAATTTTCTATGGCTCTCAGTGGTAATATAGTCGGACACCTTTTACATGTAGACTTTTTACATTAAATCCTTTCCTTCTGTCTGTGTGTGCGTGTGTGTGTGTGTGTGTGTGTGTGTGTGTGTGTGCGTGTGTCCGTGCGTGCGTGCGTGCGTGCGTGCGCGCGCAGTGGCAATGTTCCTTGCTTTGTTTCCTTTCTTTCCCTCTTTCTCTCCTCCTCTGCTTCCTCTGAACAGTGGCCAGGACAAAACTCCAACAGTGATAAGATGAGAGCGAGCCACCGAGAGGCAGGCAGTGCAAATGGGAATTTTCAATAGATGGGTCCCGAAACCTATTGTATTGTGAAAAGGGAGTGAAAGGAGCGAAAGAGAGAGGATAAAGAAGAAGGATGGAAGGAGGGGAGCATAGATGGAGGCGGACAGGGAGACAAAGTGAGCTGTAGAGTTTTTGCCCTGGAGGAAGCTGGTTTCCAAAGAGGGAATGAAGAGCAGAGGAGGGAGCAAACGAGACTTTGAGAGAGAGCGCTGCTGGAGAGAGGAACAGAGGAAGAGAGAGCAGAGGAGGAGGAGGAGGAGGAGGTGGGGACGGGCTTAAGAGTGGAGTACGGGAGGTGAAAAGGCAGGACAGCAGTGGAGATGAGAGAATATCAGGGTTCCTACGGGCGCTGGAGATCCTTGAAAATGCCACATTAAAATTTAAGCATTATCAAGGTTTTGAAAGTGCTTGGATTTTGAATGAAGTGCTTGAAACTGCTTGAAATTGTAATTGCAGTACTTTCATAATAAATCACTACCTCATTGAATAGTTTGCTGCCGTTTTAATGAGCGTTGGCTTGAAAGTGAAAATGCATATCGTGGTTGAAAGAAGAACCAAATCCTCGAGTAACCCTCCTGTAAAGTCTGTAAAAGGCACATGCAGCCTTTCACCAGGCTGGGCTGTTGGCTATCAGTCTGTTTACAGGCCAGATTTACAGGTTAATGATATTCAATTTTTGGGATGGATTGAGGGTGATGAAATGCTAGGTCTTGTGTTGTATGTGAATTAGGGCACATTTATTTATGGAATATACAGTGTAACAGCTAATATAGTTTTTGAAATGACGTAGCTAATAATGTTAATGCTACAGTAACAGTTCCTCCTCCATGGGGCTGCGTTCAAAAAATCTTGATACCAACACCGGTACTGATACCATTGCTACGATACTGTTTCCTGAAAGATACTTTTTACCAAATCTGTTTTAACAAAAGAAAATTACATTACAAATTATGATACAGTCACTAACTTTTTCCTGCGTGCATCTATGACATATTATGTTAGAAAGCCAATCAGCAGCACTGCATGCTTAATGGTTCCCTTACACTGATGAGATTTATTCCTTATTCCTAAATTTAGTACTGAATGACAAAGCTTTTGTTTTTCTTTCAATTCACTAAAGTATTGATGCAGATCAGATGTTTGATACCCATCCCTATCCTGCAACAGAAAATTTACATTGTAAAATGTAGCAAATGTTAGACTGATGCCTAGCTCGCCAACTAGTGGCTACCTTTGACTACATTTTACAGATAGCTTGGAAATAAAGTAAAAGTAAACTACAAACTGCTTTATTGCCCCCTTTGTTGTCCTGTCATCATCTCTTACTATGGATCGTATCACTCACTCACTGATCATACCATCATACCATTTAGGTGTAACCTAAAAGATTTTTTGTAGGTTTAGGTTAGTCTACTACTCACACTTAAAAAATCAATCCTGATGTGCGATGTGCATTATTTTTTGAAATATGAATCATGATATACAGTCTCTAGAAATGTAAGATTCACCTTTTTGTCATGGTCTAGTGTTAAAAAAGCAAACAAAAATCACAATAAATTGTCATATTGAATTGCAATACTCAACAATTGCAATATATATTGAATAGTACCTAAGTATTGTGACAGTTTCAAATCGTGAGAAGTGTATTGTTGTCCCAGCCCTAATATATGTATAAAAATCTGTAATTTACCACAGCTGTAAGGTGCTGGGAAAGCTTGAAAATGCACCTTGTTTGACTTTGGAAAAGGTGTAAGAACCTTGGAAGAAAAAAAAAACAGAGGTAGTCATGACAAAAGAAGAAAAGAGGGTGGACACACGCACACGCCCAGAAACAGACTCACAAACGACATCCCGAGTGAAGGTGTTCTGCATAAATATGGTGCGAATAATGAAAATGCTGGCGGCTTCATTTTAAACACAGCAGCTAATAATTAAAACAGTCAGACCTCACACTGTGGGCTACAGAGACAGCACACAGATTTTTATGCATAAGCGGTAAATAAACTGTATTATCTCTCCGGGGGCTCTCTGAGGGCTGCGGCCTTGGGTGCTGACAATATATTCACAGCGCTGTGAGCTCCAGTCCAGCTACTTCACCCACTCGCTTCACCTCCAATTAGCGTTGAACAAATATGCAGGTTTAATGATGAGTATTCATATTTTTCTGACTGAAGCGGCTGCTAACCAGAAACTCACACATCTTTCAATTAAAAATCTGACCAATTTTAAAGGAAAACAGAACCACAGATTTAAAATGATTCACTGTTTCTCCCAGCATGCTAATCTTGGCAGGACAAAAAAGCCTTCTGCAACAGCAATTAGACCATAGGACAGAAAAGCCAGCGAAACCCTCGCAGATGAAAGCTTTTAGGTGGGTTGGCAGCCCCTTAAGGCAGGGTGAGGCAGGTTTCACCGCAGGTTTTTACAGACTGACACCCCTGAAGCTGCGAGTAAAATCCTCCCACACCGTGCTGGAATGATTTCTCTGCTTAGCCATCTGTGTTAAAGAAATAACATTCATAAAAACATGTTCAGTAGCTGCAGTAAAGACGGGATCCTCCGTCACATCAGTGGTGGACGATGTGACCTGGCCGACGTCTGAATGACGCATAAACAGCTTTAAAATTGGCCTGTTATATCAGTCTAACACTGTTCTCTATCAGCACACGAGGAATGCATTACATTAAAAAAATACACACACCCATCTGCCTGCAATATTATATGCCAGGAGATGCTCTGATATACCCCATCTCTTAGCAAAACACACATTTCCACACACAGCCCAGCATGCATACACATCGCCTCATGACAGTATGTGGATAAATAATCCCATTAAATATGATTGAGGGTTTTTCCAGCTCAAAGCATTTACACTCTCCCTCTTGCGAGCTCTGTGTCTCGCTCTGAATGAGGTATGCACAGGAAGTATCTACAGACAGGCAATTTACGGGCCGGACACCCTCACACACACACCTACAGACACACACACACACACACACACACACACACAATAGTCCACCAGAAGGCACTCTTAGATAGGTCACAATAACTCTCGCTAGGTTGAACTTAGCACTTATGCCTTTGGAGCAGAATCCCTGGAGTCCTTTGTGTGTGTGTGTGTGTGTGTGTGTGTGTGTGTGTGTGTGCGCGCACGCTCTCATGATGACAGACGAAACAATTCATTTTCAATCCAATAAGATGTGAAGTACGTGAGGCCTCCTGGTGGCAGGCTAAGGCACGGTACTGAAGGTTGGGATCCAGCTGACAAGCTTTGTTACCTCTCACCCGCCACCAACACTTTATCTCTCTCTTTCTATTATTTCCCGTCACTCTCCACTTCATTATTATCTCTGCAAGAAAAAAAAAAGATTTCACAGCAGCTAAACTTTTTAAAAAGAAGGGGAAAAAAAACTTGTGTGAACTGTGCGAAATGTGCGGTAGCTCAGTAAAGTGAGTGAACTAAAACCCGATGCAGCTCCTGCCAGTCTGTCAGTCAGTCAGTCAGTCTGTCAGCAGTCGTTCTGTTTTGGATGTGTTTACCTTTGTTCATCATTATAAAGTGACAATGAGCACGCTACAGAAAAGGCTATAGGGTAATCATCAAAGCTTATTCAAGAGTCAAGCACGATCCCTGCATACCTGAGAGATCTATTGGAATTCAATACATCAGGTCAAACACATACTCCTGCCAGTTGACCTCACAGTCATGTATCATCTTGTCATGCTTTTCAGGGAGTGTGGCGCTTTCTGAACATAGCTCCGTAATTGGCTTGTGTCCATGTTTATTCAGTTCTTTGATCATCTCAGATCGTGTGCTTAGCTTGAAAGTTGGTTTTCACTCTTTGTTGCCATGGTAAGTTAGTGATAATTTAGCATTTGGTTCCGCTTAGACACTAAACTGCCATCGCCTGACTAATTCACAATGAATTAGTCTGGAGCCCCCTCAGTTCATTTTTTGATTTCCAAGGGGGTGTTATCAACACTCGCAACAAAACAAGCACCAAAAACGTGACCTAAAACCAATCAGAGCGGCGAAATGTGTGAAGTAGCACTGCTTGCCACCTGGCTTCTTTCCCGTATTACAGCTAAACAGTGCGCTAAAATATATTTCTGAAAACATTGTAGGTGAGAAATTGGCAGTTGGCAATTCTTGATCAATAGATTTTTTCAAGTCAGTTTTATTTTTAGAAGATGTTGGAAGTTAGAAGAAGTTATCTTAGGGTACCTATCATAAAGTGATGTTTTTTACAGAGACCCAATAGTTCTATCAACACTGTCTAGTTTCACATGAGTTTCAGGAGCCTTTGTTTGAAAGCATGACTCAAAATGGCGGCCACTTGATTACAACTTTTTTTGTGTTATAGCTAAACAGTACACTAAAATATGTTTTTGCAAACATTTTAGGCGATAAATAATGTAGTAAGAGAATCAGGACTGCCTAGTTTGATAGTTTGATCTGTCTTTCGGGAGCCTGACTCGTTGTGCTGGGTGGACCTGCTGACTGGATATGATTGGATAGACCTACAACCAATCAGAGCAGCGAAATGTGTGACACAGCTTTTCAAATCTAGACCGGTGATGCATCTCTATCAATCATTGTATAGAACCTGCCTGATATTAAAGAAACAGCTGTGATTGGCCAGAGCGGATCCCAGGCTGGTTGAAATCTTTATGATTGCAAGTTGGGCCAGACGTGTCTGCCAGAGCAAATGAGCTCTACAGATTAGTCTGGTTCCCAGGATAACTTAGACACTTGTTGTGGTCCAATCTTAAGGATTTGGGGTGTTGTGTAAATTGTAGCTCCCCAAAAAACAGTGTTCGCCTTATAATTGAACAAGCCTGGCTTTTTTAATGTTAAAAATACCAATTAATTCAGAAATCAACCCAGTGTTTGCCTTGGGGAGGCTGCCCATTTAAGTTTCTCTTTCCTCCTCTATGTTTCACCGAGGGCGGGGCACAGGTGACATAGATAGCATTACCTCACTGAACTGTTGTAAATTGCACGTGTGTGGTGTCCGCACAGACAGCATTGCTGCTGAGGTGCTGCAAATACTGGCTCTATCCTTCTACATTGAGTTTGTAGAGGAGTAGTGAATAGAAGAAAATAAAGCGGTCATTTTTTCCTTTGTTCAGAAAGAAAGAGAGGGAAGGAGAGAGAAATTCAAAAGGAGAAATAAAAAAGAGAGCACGCAGGAAAAATACTGCCCTTCAACTGATTTTTTTCCCCATGTATGTGTCATATTCTGCAGATATAAAAAATGACACTGACACAGTAAGAGGTGTCATGTTGCTGATATAATGTCGATGTGTCTATCAACAGATCATTTTCACTGTCTCCTTTTGCTGTATCACCTGGAGAAAATAGGCAAGATTTTGAACAGAACAGTCAAGAAAAAGTCATGTTATTTTACTTGCTGGTTTAAATTTGATTTGGGTGCTAAATTTATGTAATCTTGCCACAGTGGTTAACTGGTTGTCAAGACATTTGGACATTCTTGAAGAAGTGCGAAAAGACAAAAAAGACTGAGAGAAGCTCTAAGATATCCAGTCAACTACAGTATGAAACAATGAAAGAGCTTTGCAACATATACCAACAATCGTGTAAAAGGTAGAAATTAGACACTATCCTACATATTAGCATTTAAATAGAAGCATTACATTTGAACACCCACTGTTTGTCATTAAGCAGTGGGCTAAGTCAGGAAAAATTGCCAGCAAAGGCACACAATTTGTGCAAGTCCCAAAATCTAAAATTGAGCTTTTTTTTTAAAAAAAAAAACACAAGTTCCAAATGAATTACATGCACCACATGTCATTGCAGCACTAATTTTTTGCTGCAGGCAGCACACTCAGACTGCTGCAACAGATGTGTACTGTGGTGCAAGTGATACTAAATTGGAAAATAGTCGACAATCTGGAGCTCGTGGCACATTGATGCCATTACAAACGTTCTGTATTTTGGGCTAATACAAAATATGACGTTATGTCCATATGAAATTATGGGCCTGCAAAAAACAAACAAACATCTGAACGTCAATCAGTTCTTAGCTAATCCTGAGTTGTTATTGTTGAGGGAAACATGAAATCTTTCATGTCTTTATATGTTTTTTACAGTCTGAGTAGTTACAACATGAATACGTTGAAATAAAAAATGGACAAATGTAGAAACATAAATCATCCATGTTCAGAAATGAGACGACGAATGGCTCTTTATTCCCAAAATAATCAGTAACCCCTGGCCATAGGTGCTGATTTATTCATTAATACTTTCATACCTGTCCCTCTCCATGAGCTTTCTCAGCCTTTGATCCAAGAAGGATCAAAAGGATATCACTCTTTGCATCAAATGAACTCCTCATCCAGATGATCACATCTTTGCTCTTTGCTTTCTTTTCACCACTGTTTATTTTCTCTATAAACTTTTTCTTCCTGCTATCTATTTTTGACACGTTCTCCTCAGTAACACCCACAATTTGTCAGAAATCTCGGCTGTCACTGATACCGACTGAGAATTTGCAATTATCTTTCATTAACCTGTTAATTTGTGTTTTCTGTGAGTGTGAGGCAGTAGTGCTAACTGAATCCGTTGTCTTTCTGAAGGTGAAAGCAGTGTTTTGGTTTTTTTTAGTGAGCTCCTCTTTGCATGAGTGAGAAAAATCTCACTTTTAGTTTTTTTTGTTTTTTTTTAAAGTTGTTTTTTTGGCCATTTGTGCCTTTTTATTGATAGTATAGCTGAAGAGTAGACAGGAAAGGGGGCAGAGAGGGAGGGGATGACACGCAGCAAAGGGCTGAGGGCGGGAGTCGAACCAGCGGCCGCTGCAGAGGACTACAGCCTCAATACATGGGCCGGACGCTCTACCCACTGAGCTAAACGTCCGCCCTCACTTTTAGTTTTAATGGAATAGAATGTAGCTTATTATTTGTTTTACAGTTATTCAGCTCATTTTAACTTGCACTATTTAATCAAAGGTGCCAGTATTTCTGGAGGTGTCTGTAGCTGGTTTAAAGGCAGGTAAGGGAACAGTGCAGGCGCTCTGAAGTCGTCCCAGCTGCACGAACAAAAGCTCATCTCTGAACTTTCTCTCTGTGTGACTCCTACTCTCTCTGACCTGCCTGCATCTCCCACACTGTTCCTCTGCTCCAACAAATGGACTCTCTCTCACACACACACACACGCACATACTCGGACACAAAGCCATAATGCAATTTAACACAGCCTAATGCAAGGCCATTGTGTTTGTGTGTGTGAGTGTGTGTGTCAGAAAGCCTCCTAAATTGTTAAAACCTTCCCTTGTGTAATGCATCTCCCTAATGTTCTTATCTCTGGCTTCTACTGTGGGATATATTTATTCCAGGTTTTCTGGTGATCGTATACATTATGTCTCTTTGGACTGTCTCAGCCAAAACATGGCATAACCTCAATTATATAAAAGCGCAGCTTGTTTTAGAGCCATACTGCCTCCTACAATAGATTGCATAAGACATAAACTAAGACAATAACTAAGCCTCCTAACTAAGGAATCAATTTTGAAATTTTGTCTGAATACATATTAGTCTCCTTATTCCGAGCTAAACAGTTTTGCCTTTCAAGCAAAGAAGAAAAGTACAAGGAAAAAGTGGATTTTACACTTAAAACAAGTTAAAAACATGAATTAATCTTATCTTTCAGTTTATGGGTTAGTAAGCTATTGATATAAACTTTATTGTTCGTTCAACAGACTTTTCCCTGTTCTTCCAAGGCTGTCCTGAGCTCTGACCCCAGTTAACACACAGTATGTATCTGGATGTCCTTTCTGGACCGGAGAGTTATATGCCTGGCCACCTGGCGAATGTATACCCAATATTCATTCTCTTTAATCTCTGTTTTTTGGTTCCTACTAAATATCTGGCTCTTTAGCTGCTAAATGTTCCACTATGTTTACCAGCTATTCAGTAACTCTGTCTGTCTGCTGTTTGCTGTTGAGCAGGTAGTGCAGAGTGAGATTTTTCGCTGAAGACAGCTGCTTTTTGCGGTCATAAATGACACTACGAGAGCCGTGCAAGTGAAGTAAAACAGTTAAGTTGTCACCGAACAGCTAAACAATAGACCTTTTTCACAGCAGCCATTTTGACATGAAATAGTAGAGTGAACACAAGTGTTACCAATGATACTAATTAAGTTTTTGTTCCATTCAGATCAAACAGAGTCAGGGTGCTGGCATTGTGCATGTTATTGACTGGGAAGGCTCTGCTAGAGTAAATGGAACGGGGCCTTAATTAGAATCATAGGTATCACCAGTGTTTACTCTCCTATTTCATGCTGCTAAAAAAGGTGTATGAGCTGAAACTCGACATACAGAACAGCTGCGTAAAGCCAAGGGGAAGCAGCAGATTCAGGTGATTATTCTCTGTGGGCTCATCACTATGTTATATAAGCAAAATATCGCTCTCTCCAAAACAGCAAAGCTCCATAGGCAAAATCAGCTATTTTACTTGGGAGTTGCTGGTTTACCACTGCCTCGAACTGGTTGTTTGTTTCTGTTATTGTGTGACTCCTGTATTTTAAAAGAATAGTCCAGATGCACTGAAGTCACACAGTAACACAATCAAACAATTCACCTGTTCTGTGAGGTAAATTTACTGCTTTGCTTATAGTGTTTGGTTACTTTGGAGAGAGTGATACTGGACTTATATAACAACAGATTCCCGTCAGAAGCAGCTGACTAAAGTGATAGTAAAGCTTAAAGTAAAACTTGAACTGATATCGATTTTTTTTTTAGGTGTACCTTTTTTAAGTGACTAAAATATCTTTTGTTGCTGACCCCGTCCACAGCAGTTCAGATAGTAGACTATCACTGACTATGAATAAGTACCTCCTACAACCCTACACGAAATAATCTCAGCTATCTCTTTAACCTGTGTCGCACCACGTTTGTTGACGAGTTCAGCAGCCCTGCCTCGATAATTTGCATATTGAGATCAGAATCGAGATTATGAGACTGCTTATTAACACCAGGTGTAAATGCAAAGGCCCATGGATTGAATGCTATTGTCCAGATATTGATCACATGTTAATACCATGTATCAGTGGAGCCTATGTCAGTTAGTGAGCCTGCTTCTTGTTCTTTTGCAGATACGAATGACTCATCCTTACATTTCCAATTATTTTATTCTATTTGTACAGCGTAAAGTGTAGAGAGCCAGATAAGATTAGAGACGTGAGAAAGGTTCAAACCTGTGATATATTAAGGGCAGGTGGTATGTGCCTCAGCCTCAGCCTGCTGACCCACCATTTACAGTATGATTCTCCATCAACTGTAGAGCTGCTTTTTCTTATCGACATCTGTTTTTCTTATAATCCAGTTCAGATTAGAGTTGACTGACTATAGATTCAATCCAGTCAGTTTGACTGTTCACATCTACATGAGCTTCGTGTTCCACTAGTGTGCAGTAGATGAGAAAAATGTGCCGTAATCCTCAGTAAATCATCCTGGGTGCTGTCTCAGTCTGAGTGTCTGTAAAGCTGTTCAGGACAGGGTTATGAAATCATTGTTTCGGAGGCGGGTTAAACTCTAAATCTGGCTACAAGTGCAGTGTTTCCCACACACAGGCTTTTATAGGGTGGGGTGCCTGGAAACATTAATGCGCAGGTATATTTGGAGACTCATATATATAGCAGGTGCTCCCCTCCTACCCCTGTACTTTTGGTTTGTTCTACTTGTATGGGAAAAGGGAGTAAAAGGTTTTTTAAGGCACGGACCAACTTCACATATACTTGTAGTTAATCAGTGGGATCCATACAATACATACTCTCCATTTGTTTTTTGATGTATGCCATGACCATGAAGATGACAAGACAATTTCCTCTCTCGCTGATCAATAAAACACAATCTAATCCGGTTCATTTCATTTGACTGGTCAGTGGACTTAACCATTTACCTTCCTTAGAGAGCACAAGATTTTTTTTAAGCCACAAGGCAGTCAAGGACAGTATGGACACCTTGCATTTGTTACAAACATATATTGATTTGGATGGGTACCAATTTCAATATTGAATCATTAATAAAAGGAAATGTTAATAGCCTGCCAAAGTCGACAAGCATTGATATGCTGACTAACAGTGCAGTCCTGGTTTCATATTGCTGAATTATTTACATTTTGCAGTGAAACATTAATGCTGAATGTCATGACTGTGGGCATGAAAACGAAAGCTGAGAACATACTTTGAAAGTGATCTAAATCAGTCCTTAATTTAATTTAGAGTTGTAAGCTACAATATGAAGTTGTAAAGATGAGGAAATATTTTGTAAAGTAATGCATAAAGATCAGAAAACAGTCAGGTAAGCACATTAGATAAGAAGGTGAAACAGCCTGAGGACAGCAGACTACTGTACTGCATAGATACATGAAGCACAGAGAGTCATCTCCTCTCCTCTTGACACCTGCTGTTCTGCCACAGGGCACTGACCCAGAGCCTTGAACGCTGCTCACCACTACATGCAATCACTTGCTGGTAAACTGAGCAAACTGCCGTCGGGGAAAAAGGCCCTCGGTACTGAAGAAAACTGGGCTTATTTTTAACCCCTACGGGCACACTACGGAGGTTTTTACATTTGACAGTCTGGAATAAAACACATGTATACACACATTTTTAGAAAGAAAGGAGTGAAGTTTTCAGTCATTTATCAATTTCAAGATAACTGAACTCATCTGATCTTCATATTAAAGCTGGGGTCTGTTCCTCTTCTTGGCTCTATTTTAAGGCTTTCACTGGCAAGTGACAGGAGATTCTGGCCAATCATAGGTCAGTAAGATAATTGATTGTTGAGTCTCAATCTCAAAATGTATTTGATGATAATCTCAACTCGACAATAATCTGTTTTCATCCAGAATTGTTTACTGTTCCTTTAACTATGGAAAAAACTGGCGACATGTAATGTGAAAGGACTCACTATAGTGATGAAGTAACAGAAAATCATCACACTACTCTGCATGTCCCTTTTGCTTTCGTGTCTTTCAGCTCATTGTTTTGGTTTTAGAGCTCACAACTTTATTTTTATTTATTTATTTATTTATTTGGATGCTTGACAACTGAATATGGTTTTACAGTCTGAAATCTGCTGGAAGGGCAATTATGCGGAGCCGTTGTGGCTTATAAATGATTCTGTTGTGCAATACATTAGCATGAAGATGTTAGCTGGTGCTAACTTGGCTAAACTAAACTGGCGCTCACAAGGAGCTAACATTACCACCGGCGTGTACATAACTTTAGGGTTACTTTACAGCTCACCGTTGGACGTCAGCTGCAGTGTTCAGGGTCAGTGTGGAGGAAATTTGATAAACGTGGCAACTCAAAACTTAATACTCAACCAACCTTCTAACCATTCATTTTGATCAAAGGAAGGGGATGATCTGAGGCTTTGAGTAGTCTCTACACTGGAAAAGTGAGATATATAATTGCAAGTACATTTACCATTTATTTAAAGATCTAATGTTAAAGATCAAAGTAAGTGCTCTAACATTAGAGATACTGAGTGTCGTCACCTTATGCACCAAAATTATGCTCTGACACTTTTTTCTTCAAGTTTGCATAATCTGTTTTTTCCAAGTTCCTTAGTGTATGGCCTCAATCAGACAGCGCAGTTTTTACAGTGAAAGGTCTCTTTTTCCAGTTGAGTTCTATATGCAGCAAGCATTTTGCACACTGCTAATACACCCTGCGTCATGTTTTAGACAAAAGAGCCAATAGAAACAAATGCGATGGGAAAAAGTGATGCAGACTTGCAGTTGCAGCAGAGAGAGAGAGAGAGACAGAGAGAAAGAGAGCTCATGAGGACTGACTGCTGCGTGATATTCACAACATGATGAAACTATTCATAAAGTCAGTCTAAAATTTGATTGTGCAGTCACTCATAGCTAAATAATGTATGTAAACTTGCCACCATAGGAACGGCGGTTAAATGACCTGAATCAAACCACAATTTAAGTGTGCACGTGCATGCATGCACGCAGCATAGGTGCACTCTGGTACTTAAACAAATAGCACCACACCTCTGGACATCGCTGATATGTTTTCTAGTAAAATGTCTGGTGTAACTGGTAACACACCAGTGTTGTCATGAATTTATTAACTGGTGGGAAAATTTCCACACGGTGGCATCCCTCCTAACAAGTTCATCATATCAACTTCAAAGATGATGAATTGTTAATGTGGTGTTTCCATCTTTTTGCACTGCCCCTAAATCGCCCCAAAAATCTGAAGGTGCAGGTTTAAGAATCAAACAGATATCAAAACAACACCAAGGCAGTGTTTTTTTAAAATGTGGTGTTGAATTAAGTGTTTTTCCAGTAAATCTCATCAGCTTCATCCATCCATGGTACTTTTCATTGCCAGTACAGATTTAGTACTGAGCATCAATACAATAAAATCTATATAGAGAATCAGTCCAGTCCTTCTACAGAATAGTATCAATCATCCGTTACCTTGGTGGATTATACTCTGTTGAAGAAGTCCTGAATGCCTTATTGGTTGCTAAAAAAAAGGCAGAAAGCTCTTAGATCATATTGTAATTCTGTGGTAATTCTCAATAAGACATCTTTTATTAGCTTGATATTGACCTGATATTGGCATCTGGTACCTGATTGCACAGCTAAGTCAGCAATACTTATACACAAGGACTAAAAGCTGCTTAAAAGGCGGGACTAATCTGTCAGAAATAATTCTTTCAGTTCATTGAAGGACCACATGTGGTGCTGAATACATTGGCTCTATAACATGTCTTTTAACTCGTGCTGTTAAAAACTTGACAGAAGCTCAGTCAGCTGAGGTTCACACAGGTGCAGTTTGTTTCTGAGGTGTACGCATGGCCCTTTTGTTCGGATGAATGACGCCTGTAACAGATTGCAGGAAATGAAAAATACTGCCGTTCAGACACAGAGGCGATACTGATGGGTGCACCTCTGTGCCCAGGTTTTATTTTTTAATTTTGTTTAGCAATTTAACAATCTGTAAGATGCCTATTGTGGTGTTTTTTCCTCTCCCCCTTCAAACCTCCTTCTTGGTTTATTGTGTTTCAAATGCAGAGTTATATAAGCAGAGCTCCTCTCTCCTGCTGTCGGATGGGTGAATAAGAGGAGATCAAAAGGGAGGCGATAGAGAAAGAGTGTCTGCAGCCTTCTCCTCTTCTTTATTCTCTCCACATTCTGCCAATGTGCAGTTCCCTCTAACTGCATGACTTGCCCTGGATTCTCTTTCTCTCCCCCTCTCTAGGACATTACACTTTAATCTCATGTTCTGTGCTGCTCTCGCTCTTTCTCTCTCTTGCCCCCCTTTTGGTCTCTTCGCCTCTCACTCTTTTCCCTTGTTCATCACTCCATCCATCCATCTCTGTTGCCTTTCTTCTTTTAATCCCATGTTCTGTACTGCTTTGGCCCTGAGAGTCTCATTCTAATCTGCTGTCTCAATATGGCCCAGAATGACTGCTAATCCTGTGCTTGTGAATATATATATATGTATGTGTGTACTGTATATGTGTGTGTGTGTGTGCAAATGTGTGTGTGTGAGCGAGCAGATGCATGTTTGTGTTTACATCCAGTGAGAGATGTTAGATTTGTGCTGAAATGAGTCGCATGACGCAACATTTTGTTTGTGTGTTTTTACTGGAGTTGGTGTCCTGCACAACATCAACGCACCCAGGCCCCCCTTGTGTATGTGTGTGTGTTGAGGTGTGTGTGTGTGGG
>JAJHUR010086889.1:0-31642 GCA_027495735.1 Lutjanus campechanus
AAACAAGCAACTTCTGTTGGCATTGTTGTAAAGTCTTGTCAACGTATTTGATTTCATGCCAAGTCCGTCTAGACAACACACGCACAGAGTGAAGGAGTCTGCTCCGGACAGGCCTCAGCTGTTCGTACAGGATAAAGCACGTTATTGTTTATTGTGAAATTCAACACAGTTAGTCAGCATGGAGACTCAGCAGGAGTCATGAACACACACACGTATAAAGACATACAACACGTGTCTCTCTGCACTTATACATACAAACTAACCTGAACTTGATGCACCCACGCATGTCGACACATGCTGCCACGTGCAACGTGAACCGACAACCCCTCAGCTTGTTATAGGTCAGAAGTTTGCGATGCAAAGCTCACAGCGTAACAATGAATTCTTTGGCAGAGTTTTCGCTCTCTCAGCGGATAACAAAGCTCATTTAAGTCAGCGATGGGGTTACATTTCCATCTGCAGAAGTCGGGCCTCATATTAGATTCCAACTACTGTCATGAAAGACTTCATGAGTTATTTAAGAAGCTCATTGCAGTGTTGAACTCGGTATCAGTTTCCATTATAGCGGTCTTGTGTATATTTGTCTGTGTATCTATTCCCATGGTAACAGCTGCTGTGGCAATGCACTGCAAGCAACCCTGAACTCTTATCACCCCGCAGATCAGCTCAAAACTGTCTCCGCATGTTTCAGGAATAAAAACAAATTCAGTTTTAGACTAACTTCAGTGAATGCATGAAAATCAGAAAATCAAACACTTGAATTTTGATGTGGTAGTATTAAGGTTTGAAAAACACTTGGATTTTAGATAAGGCGCTTGAAACAGCATGACATTTTAATTGCATTACTTTCGTAGTAAATCACTGCCTGACTGGATTGCTCACATTTTAGACAAAGAAATAAAATAAGTCGGATATTGGCTCAGACAGGTTATATTGGATGCCAAGTCTACTTTACAGATAAGTTACATATTTTGAAACATGAAACTTTGTTGTGTTTTTCTTATCACAGCTGTGAAGCTCCTGGAAAAACTTGAAAATGCACTTTGAAAATATGATGTGGGAAAAGTTTTGCAGACCGTGGAGATTTGCAGATGATACTATAAAATTTTATCTTAAAAGAAAAAAGCATCACAGAGGCTCAGGGGAATGAGACGATTACAACATGAACCCAGCCGTGGACCTTTTTTGTTTTTTTGGCATGTCACCTCACATTTCTTATCTGCATACCGTCAAAAGCCAGAAAATGGTGCCCAGTTTATTTAAGAATTAAATAAATAAAAGAAAACTAACAGTGTAGAAGAAAGAGAGATTACACTGTACCTGCAATGTTCAAGCTGAATTATGAACTAGAATTAGACTCTGAAAATGGATGTGCAGGATATCGCATTGTTATTTCTAGGATTATTTAAAAATATGTTATTTTCTTTACACTTAATAAGTAAATTTTGTCTTTTTACAGCTGGGTTTGCAGCGTTACCACGGCGTCGGCATCCTGGGCTTCAACTCCGCAGAGTGGTTCATCTCTGACATCGGAGCCATTTTGGCAGGGTGAGTGTCACCTTCATCTCTGAAGTTCATGTGACCGTCGGTGATGAGCTCATGTGTTGCCTCACTCACAGTTTCACTACAGCGTTGTGTTTGTGTGTGAATGTTCTGTATGCGTGTCTTCATACCTGAGTGGTGTGATCCAAGACTTGAAATGCGAGTACACCGACGGCAGCACAACATCGGGTGTTATCCAGTTCAGCACGTAGCCTCTCAGCTTAAAGACATCTTGATTGATAGATTGCAGCACAGCGCTGATGAAGATGCAACAAAGTACAGCAAGTACTGTTATGAGGTACTTGTACTTCACTTGAGACAAGATAAGATATTCCTTTATTAGTCCCTCAACAGAGAGATTTGCAGTGTTACAGCAACAAGTGGATAACAAAGTAGAATCAGTTAGAAAACAATAAGTAATCAAGCAATATAAATAGGAGGATGTATAAAAAATAGGAACTATATAGTATTTGCATTTTATGTTCTTTAAATAATGTACTTTATACTCAACTACGTTTATCTGACAGCCGTACTAACTGATTATTTTCAACTTTAAAAGGCATATAATCTTATAAAATAAAATACAAAAACATCGTCTGACTGAGATCTTTCCTCACATGTTCCAGATGTCTGAGTCGTTCGCAGTTCCACCAGCGTTTCCCTGTAAACCTCTCAGATGGTTTCGTTTAAATAAGTGTTTGAGGGCCCACAGAAGACAGATTATCCAGTATTTCATAAAAAGCAAATATCAGAGAACACCGCCATTGTATCAACTTAGTTTTTTTCTTCTCCCACTAATCGTCCCACAACCCCACAGACTGAAGGGCCGTCCAAACCAAGAACGTCAACAACCATGAATATATTGTTTTAAAAGCCGTTGTAACTCAAGTGGATGGTGGACGCCACACCACAACTATAACAACGATGACAGTAGCAAACGATATTGTTGAGATCATTTTCGGAGTGATTTGATGAATGTTAGAAACACTGACAGCCAATCAAAATCCTCCTGAATTTACACAGTCTATAACTGATTAAACGCTTATTATGACATAATATTAATTTTACATTAAAAAAATTTGCCTGAAATGTACTGCCGTCCAGGATTTTTACTTGTAAAGGAGTATTTATACATTGTTCGGTTGGTGCGTTTATTTAAAGGGACAGTTCACCCCAAAATTTAAAAAAAAAATTTCCCTTGACTTGCAGTGATATTTATTCTTTAAGATGTTTTTGAGTGAGTTGCAGAGTTTTGGAGATATCAGCCGTAGAGATATCTGCCTTCTCTCCTTTATAATAGGACTAAACGTCACATGCTCAAAGTACCAAAAAAAATACATTTGAATAATTCAAATCCAGTGTCTCTTTCCAAAAATCATCACCTGGTTACTCAAGACAATCTTGCTGTAAGAACTACTTTTTTTTCTATTGAAAAGAAAGCTGTTCCAGTAGATTCTTCTGCAGAAAGCACTACAGACCAGGGGAAAAATATGTATTTTTGATTTTGAAGTGAACTGTCCCTTTAAGAACTTCCTCCACTGTTGATGAATCGTGTGCAGATAATGTTAACAGTAATCACAAGCTTCTCCTTTGCAGTGATTTCTGTGTACATAGTCAGCATGGACGCCCTAACAGAAATCAAACTGTGATTCATTCAGCGAGCTAACATACACCAAGAAATCAATCTAATCTGAGAAACCAAAACCTTTCAGTTAATAAGCCAAATCATTGATCGGTCATGGTCAGGTGTGCTTCAAATGCTCCTGGCATCACCAAACATGTGTTATGTGACATTTGGGGTTTTTCATGCTGTGCGGCGAATTTGAACTGCGATTATGGCGACCTTTTCAATAAACGGCAGTTCTTGTAAAGCTGATAACAAGTGTGCATTTAGGGAAATGAATTATGGTTACACAGAGAATTAGCACAAGTCATAAAAACTCTTCTGTGGGAGCTGTCAGACATGCTGATACTGTTTGTGGATTCCCCTGTTTCCCACGCCTACTCCCAATAAGAATGCATTGAGACAACCGTCAACCTGTCAGACTGGTCCCGATGAGTTTAATAGACTCAGTAGTAAGACGTACGTTTGCTGCAGATCACGTTGCTGGAAAGCAAAACAAAACAATTGAATGGAGTCTTGCGTGTGGATCCTAATGAATGTATTCTGGTGAAACAGTGCTGCCAGGTGTAGTTTCTGTTGTCTCATCGTCAGAGCGTTAAAAAAGAACAAAAGGTCAGATAATAATGGAGAGAATAAACAAAGTTAGTGAGGATACTTGAGCTTTTTCACCTTAGGTTTCCCCTTATAGAAGAATGTGTGTCTGCTCAAACAATGGAGATGCTTTTAGGACGTCAGGACTCACTGTTCTGTGGATCTTGTACAGCAGGTTTCTGCACACAAGGTCTCCCAGATTAGTGCAAGAAGAGAGTTTCAACTGATGCTGTGTATCGGTTAATGTGAAAGAGAAACTGTCCGTTGTGTGTTGCAGTGGGTTTGCCGTGGGCATCTACACGACCAACTCTCCTGAGGCGTGCCAGTATGTAGCAGAAAACTGCAGGGCCAACATCCTGGTGGTGGAGAACCACAAACAGCTGCAGAAGATCCTCCAGGTGAGATGATCAGGATGAGCGAGAACACTGAATGAAGAAACTGTGGACGAGTGGTCGACCAGTATGGGTCGAGAGCAGAGAGCAGGGCAGCCAACACTGACATCAACACAAAGAAAAGTCATTTCATGCACATTACTATCTAATATACATGGTTATATTAGCCAGTAACATTCAGTTCAATTTATTATTTGTCCCAGAGGCAATTTGTGATGCAGCAAGTGTAAAAATCACATATAGAATGACGCAGAAAGATCCAGCCGTTGACATAAACCTGTGCACAGGGTGGCTTGCACCCATGCACCCATTCAAGCTCCACAGAGGCAGTTTCACTGCAACGCCTGTAATAAAGCAGTGAGCATGAAAATACTGACAAATATTTCCTGCATGTTTGCAGGTCTGCATCATTTGATTGGAATTTTTCATAATTAATGAAACCACAGTGAAAAACACATTGAGGTTATGCTGTAGATCTCAGAACGTGACCGGTATAACATGAGGTAGATTTAACGCTCGCCACGAACGGTTTTAGATTAGAGTTGCTGTCATGAAGGGTGGGAGAAACATGTTAACATTTAGAAAAGACGATGGTGAGGAAATTTAGGCAGGATGCATGAGAGTTATAGTACCGAGCTCAAAACGAACAGACAAGCTGGGCGCTAATGTCGTTCCACAGCAGCCACAATGTCAAAAATCTGTCTGCAGACATGTTGTTTATCAGCCTCATGACTGCAGGCATCATCTTCAAATGCCAGATAATAAGCCTGATTAATCTCTGCATCACAACTGTGAATTGATGATATGAATACAAATGAAGTTTAGATGGCACATATCATGTGGCATCAAGAAATTGACACATTTAATCATTTTCCATCACCAGGAAATTATACAATACTCGCCTGTGTGACTGCAAATTAAACTGAAAGAGACCACAAAATGTTTTTTTTCCAAAAATACAGTAGTTATTTTGTTTTCTCTCCCTGGAGCACACTCAAAAAATGGGTTTTTTAGTCCACACTGAAAAAAGTCACAAAATAAAGAACACTCAATCAGTATGCAAACACATTACATACTTAAAACCTGCTTAAAATTAGTTTGCAACATGGATTTGCATGGTAGCCCACATGAGCCATTAGAAACATTTTCAAAATATTTATCTGATAAAGATTTTCATTATTTTGAGATACTAAGTCATTAATTAGAGAAAGTTTCCTCATTATTATGACCTACAGGATCTTTTATCCGCCGTCACATTGGCCTCCATAGATTTGGGAGAGATTTTTGCATCCTTAATTTTACTTGTTATACTGATTTTGTAAGAAGCTCAATTGTCTTATTTTCTGTCATAATATAATTACAAATATTCATAGCCAGTAGTGTAGAAATGTTGTCTTGTTGGCTGCTGTCTGCCGTTACGACACTCATTTGAATGTGTTCTGTTTGTTCACAGATTGAAGACAAGCTGCCACACTTGAAAGCCATCATCCAGTACAAAGACACACTAAAAGAGAAGAGACCAAATCTGTACACAGTAAGCACACAATCTGTATATGAGATGGAAATGAAAAGATTAATTTAGTTCAAGAAGCATCGTCTGAAGGATTTCTGTTTGTGTGCTGCAGTGGGCCGAGTTCATGGAGCTCGGACGCGATGAGCCCGACGAACCCCTCGACGCCATCATCGCCAGCCAGAAGCCCAACCAGTGCTGCACGCTCATCTACACCTCAGGAACCACAGGACAGCCCAAAGGAGTCATGCTCAGCCACGATAATGTAAGTGACACAAGCCAAGTGTTTCTGTGCCTCTGAGGACGGTGAGGAGTCACGTGTTTGGCTCCTGACTCTGACAGCAGAGACACACTCCCGTTTATAAAAAGAGAAACGTGCAGGTGCAGCTGACAGCTGAAAGAATCCCACTGCTCGTCAAGCAGGTTTATAGATGCTGTAGATGTGGATCAACAAAGTACATTGAGGAATTAAAATGTCACCTTTAACACCATAGTTGAACCATAGACTCATTAACCTGCCACCTGAATGTCTGTTTTAGTTGTTTGAGTTCACTAACAGAAGATTTAACAGTATAAACACTGTGCTCAGATATATTTACAGTTTATGTTTCATCCAGGTTTAAAGTGAACTAATCTCTGTTCTGAAAATCCAAGTTTATTGATGTAAACTATTAAATAGTTAAAACAATATGGACATACTTGTTTACTAAAGATAAATTAATTCATTGAGATGCTGTTGAGACAGTTTTTATAAAAGGGAGGTGAAATGTTATTGTTCCCTAGCTAAGTAATAACAAATATGATTTTAATAAGTTTTGGTTGTAGTTGGTTGTGTACTCAATAAGTTGAGTTTTGGTGTTTCTGTTGTTTTTGGTACAACAGAATTAAATGTAATTTAAGCTCGTTCAAAAGTCCTGAATAATAACATAATGTAAAGGGGTTTAAAAATTAATCCTCGCTGGTGTAACTCGGTCTCTGTGACCTCCACTGCTCCTCCCCTCAGGTGACGTGGACCGCGCTCGCCACCAGCCGTCATGTGCGTCTGACAGACGCCAACCAGGCTCAGGAGGTGGTCGTCAGCTACCTGCCGCTCAGCCACATCGCCGCTCAGATGGTCGACATCTGGTGCACCATGAAGGTCGGAGGGGCGACGCACTTCGCTCAGCCAGATGCGCTGAAGGTGAGATACAACAGTTGTGCTTTTATGTGGTGAAGAGAACACAAACACAAACTTTTAATTTAACCTTAATTGATCCAATATATTGTTGATATATTAAGAAATAGTTCTTGCTTTGCAAAAACACGTTTAAAACGATGCTTATTGGACAGTAAGACCAAGATTTTTGGACTCGTACTCCAAGAACGGTTGAGAAGAGATAAATATTTATTAAATATATCGCTGGTAGCTGCTAAAAACGCCCTTACAAGGAAACTGTTATCACAGGAGAATTCCAACTTTAAATGCATGGATGTTCAAGAATAATAACCCAAAAAAGTTTACAAGAATTAATAAATAGCAAATAATACAAAGAAGAGAAACAAAATAAAAATAGTTCTGAGAAATTATACTTCTTTGTAGTCAGTTTTCCACCCTTATATGAAGAGGGAGTGCATTTCATAGCTTAGGGACATGAAAACAAATCGTCGTGAATCAGCAGTCTTTAAAAACTGATCTCTGGTCCTTGAACTCTCTGCTAATCATGTGCATCTTACATGATGTGTCCTTTCATGGGAATTATAAGATTTTATATGCTGTGTAAAAACACATCTGGTACGCTGAGCTGCCCTTTATTTCTCAAGGCTTTTTTTTTTTTTGAAATTTCGCCATCATCATCATGCCTTAACATTCATTAATCACATGTGTAGTAAGTGTGTAATGTAGTTAGTAAAGGCAGATTATCAAGAGTTCCAGTAAAAGTCAGAGGGATTTCCTGAGGGTGGACATATGAGCGCTTACATGGACGTGAATAAGAAGCTTTTTCATGCAGTAGTTTTCCAGGATCTTGGTCTCGTGTTGTGGCAGCAGATTTGTTGTTCCCTGCTCATTTCCCGTCCATGCGAGCTGTAAACTACATGTGGTGTTTGTGTTTCTGTTATCAGGGCTCTCTGGTAAACACCTTGAAAGAGGTGCGTCCCACAGCCTTCATGGGTGTCCCACGCGTGTGGGAGAAGATGCAGGAGAAGATGAAGTCTGTCGGAGCGAAGTCTTCGACTGTGCGCAGAAAGGTGGCTGCCTGGGCCAAAGACGTCGGTCTGCAGGCAAATCTGACCAAGATGAATCAGTACGGAAACATTATCATATTACAGCTTTATTTAGACATGGTTAAATAGTTCCTCATTTCTGTTTTCATGCGTTATTTTGTTCCGTTAGTACTTCCCTCTTGGCGTGTAACAATGACAAACCTTGTGTTCTCTTCAGTTCCCATGACAAAATAACATGTTACACTAAAATACTGTGATTGGTGGAACTCCCAGGAAGCTGCTATGATTGGTCAAATTTGCAGAAAAGTTGCAATTATTGGAAGGTTGTGCAGAATACATGGGAACTGGTTGAATTTGCATTAAATGTTGGGCTCATGGAGAGACTGATTAGTGCCAGGCATAAGATAAAAATATTTTGCATTTCAAGACTAAAGTCCAAACACTCACACTTGCTGTTTTTTTGTCTGTCTTCAGAAATGGAGCTGCTGGCCGTGCACCCTTCAGCTATCACTTAGCCAAAAAGCTTGTGTTTAAAAAGGTGCGTAAGGCTCTGGGCCTGGACCGCTGCAACAAGTGCTACACAGGTGCCGCTCCCATCACCAAAGACACCCTGGAGTTCTTCCTCAGCCTGGATATTCCTCTGTACGAGCTGTACGGCATGAGTGAGAGCACAGGACCTCACACCATCTCCATCCCTGAAGCCTTCAAGCTCACCAGGTACACTTCTCCTCTTACCTCACTGTGATCTGACACAGACTTTTCCTTGCAATGACAAAACGGAGACTAATCGAAACGTGCTTGGTGGTGAATTATTAAAAACGCTGTTTTGTCCTTTGCAGCTGTGGTAAAGAGATCCCAGGCTGCAAGACGAAGCTGCACAACCCTGACGAGGAGGGAAACGGTGAGATCTGCTTCTGGGGCCGCCACGTCTTCATGGGTTACCTCAACATGCCCGACAAGACGGAGGAGGCGCTCGACGCAGAGGGCTGGCTGCACTCAGGTGACCTCGGCAAACACGACCAGAAAGGATTCCTCTTCATCACCGGAAGAATCAAAGGTACTTATTCTGTATTTCCTGTAGAGCTGGATAACACTCCAACAGCTACATCTGTACTGGATCTGAGAGACTTAGAGAATCTCTTTTACAGCCTTCAAAATTATGGATTCAGGGTCCTCTCAGAGGAGATTGATCCGTGATCGATTAAACCTGTCTGTTACTTAACCTGTGTCCTGTGTTTGATTTTAGAGCTGATCATCACAGCAGGAGGAGAGAACATTCCTCCTGTACCCATTGAGGATGCAGTGAAGGAGGCCGTGCCGCTCATTAGTAACGCCATGTTGATCGGAGACAAGAGGAAGTTTCTGTCTATGCTGCTCACCATTAAGGTAAGTCTCAGAGACCTGTGAGACCATTAGTCAGAGACTAATTAAAGTCTGTCGAGAGACTTTATGTATTTGATGTAGTCTGAAGTTATGTAAAACTGTACTATTAGTCTATTTTGGCTCGATTGTTGAATGTCTTTGGGATCAAATGACATTAGCATGAGCTCAGACATCCAGGAATGAGTGAAAATGTGGAAGTAAACAAAGGTGGGAACCTTTTTTCAAGCTTTGACTGAGATTTTGCAAACCTCCTGCTCTATAAGGTTACATTTCTCAGTTCATATTTCAGGTGCACCTTATCATTTCACCCTCAGCTATCTCTAAAAACACGCCCGGTGTGTGTACGCCTGGTGTGCAGTATGTGTGAAGTGCACACATCCTTCTCTCAGAAGTAGCAGTTGTATGAGGGGAAATGGTGCATGCATGGTTTTTGAGCATGCATGTGGTTTATATATCTGGCCCCTGGTGTTGAACTTACAGCTTGCATGGTTCTCTTCACTTTAATGAGGAGTTGAAGTTGAGGACAGCCAGGCATCGTAGTGAGTGAGTGTGCAGGGAGGCTCCTGCAGATAACACAGGATGTAACAAGGCTGAGTGAAGGGTATCAGATGATGACTTAAGTTGTGACCTGTTAGCAACATTGTATCTTGATGTGCATTTCAAAACATGACTGGCTCTGAGCCTTGTAAACATTTTATCTTTACACATTTTTATCTAATCTCACAAAGAGCCAATATACTGTATCTCTTAACTGATAGCAAAAGGAGCAGCAGCAAACTGAGAAAATTTCTTCTCACATGCTGCCATCTAGTGGTAAAACTGCAACACGATAACATAGACAAGACCATAAGTCCAAATTTTAAATGTGTGAATACTTTAAACATTATTAAAATGAAAATATCATGCAATACAATTAAATCTTTTAAAAAACAATTTCTCCAGTGTCAGGTAAACGCAGAGTCAGGTGAACCAGAGGACGAACTGACCCCAGAAGGCATCGAGTTCTGCCGGAAGCTGGGCAGCAACGCCACACGAGTCTCCGAGATCGCAGGCGGACGAGACCGGGCGATCCACACCGCCATTCAGGAGGGGATCAACCGAGTCAACGAGAAGGCGACCTCCAACGCCCAGCGCATTCAGAAGTGGGTCGTTCTGGATCGGGATTTCTCTGTTTCAGGAGGAGAGCTGGGTGAGTGACACGGGAACACAGGGTGGGCTGATTAGAGGAGATTTATTTTGGACGAAGTAGAGTAGAGTGATTTTATAGCTTCATATCTCCTAAGCCTCACAAAGGCACTCAGGAATATATAATTTAATGAACTTGTGCTCGATCATTTCTGGCAGCAGGCTGCACAAAATGCATTGTATGCCTGCGTTTATACACACTGATGATGGGCAGATGGCCAAAAACATTTTGTGCAGCCTACTGCCAGACATGATCAAGAAAAAAGTTTAATAAAAGATACATTCCTCTCTTGTTTATATGGATGTACGCATCGTACGATAGAACAGTTTTTTAACTGGAGTGTAAAGATTTCTGCAATGCATGGAAGTGACAGTGAAGAGGCTGATGCTCAAAATGCTCTCTTATTTAAAATTTGAAACCATTAATTTAGCAATTGAAATAAAGTCGGTAGACGATTAGCTCTTCATCTCATCATGCTCTTGACCCGAGTCTGCAGGAAGGTTTAAAAGCTCAGATACGATGACCTCTAGTGGAGTTTAGGTGAACTGCACAGGACAAAGCAGCCGTGTTTAGGATAAACTTCAGGTGCAGCTTCTGAGGTCAAAGCAATGAGGGTTAAGATGCCACATGATTTTAAACGTCTAAAACCTTCAAAAAGACAAATGTTTAACAGTATGAATTCTTTGCTCCTCAGGCCCGACCATGAAGCTGAAGCGGCCGGTGGTGGTGAAGATGTACAAGGAGCAGATCGAGAACTTTTACAAGGAGCTGGCAACTCCAACGACCCCCGACGCCCCGCTGCCTCCCAAATAGAGCTGCTGCTGCTGCTCCTCCACCTGCAGGGAGATTCAGACTGTCTCCACCTCATTTGTCCAACCACCTCCCTGCTGCCATTCATCTTCTTCTACTTCTTCTTCTTCTCTTGTACAAAATGTTTTGATTGCCTTAAGTTTAGTTCTGTCTGTGGTTTACATTCGTTGGTGTTGTACAAAAGGAAAATCTGAAATAAGAAGCCATTGTACAATAGCTTTATGATTTTGAAGATGAATTCAACTATTTATTTGAAAGAACGGTTCTAATATTGGATAGATGAAGTAGCCGCAGCTGTATGTAAGAAAAGCTGTCTGTTGCACTGCTTTAATTTTAGAGACAGAGGATCCAAAAAAACAAACAAACAAACAAAAAAAACAAGATAGCAGGAGTAATTTGTGTTTTTTTGAACATGTTCTTTATTTATTTTCTGTTTGCCAAAGTTTACGCGGGCCAAAAAGGCTTTAAGTGAAGAGACATTTCTAGAAAATATGAAATTCAGTTATCATATCCAATGTTTTTCATGTATTTTGGTGGTCTTGTCTTTGTCAAACTGATATTTAAAGAAAATAATCTCTTATTTTGTACATGTTAAAAAAAAAAAACAGGAGTTTTCTGCAAAGCTCGTTACAGCTGCAATCTATCTCATAACTAAGCATCCAAATTTTTGTTTTCCATGCTGTAAAAACATGTCATTGAAGCCATATCTATTGCCTTTTGTAATTGTATACTGACTCATTGCAGCCTGCACGCCTGCCTGGTCCTGTTGAAATGTCTTCCAACAGTCCTCCTGTGTGTAGACCTGCTGTGATTTTTTTTTGTGTGTGTGTGTGTGTGATATTGTAAATATGTTTTGCATATATCATCTTCTTTTCACTTGTCTTTATTTAATTTTATGTTTCGGTTGATTTTTCTGCCATTTACTCAGCATTTACGCAGAATTATTTGCACTCAGAGATGAAAAAGGTGTCACAGGAATGGAAAACTGTACATAAGTTAGATTATATGCAGGGTTATGGCAAATATATCAACTGCATTCGAGCTGTCCTTCCGTCTTTTACACATCACACATATATAAATGTTCATAAATGCTTGAAGTTTTGATCCGGTGGACGCGTGCTCTTCGCCTCGTCGAAGACATTTCACACCTCTTCAAAAATGAAATACATTTTAAGGAAGTAAAAGAGGTTGTTGCACTCCAAAGAGCCGATCTTGTAAATGAAGTAATTGTATATAAGTATATCGTAGGTATTTGTAGCACTCTGATAAGTTTGGCGGTGTAGTTCACTCAAAGACGTTCAGGGTAAATAAGATGGCAGTTTCGACGTGTGTGTGTGTGTATAAAGTTAAGTAAGGAAATGATGGTGATTCACTTTGTCAGGGTGTGCGAGTTTCTTGCGGTCTTGAATTTGTACATCATGAGATCCTGGAACATAAAGATTTTTTATCTCTCAAGTACAAAAGTGCCCATTGTCAATGTGATTTTAGGGTTTAATTACAGCTTATTATTAAGGACTATTCTATAGAGTTATTCTGAAAAAAAAAAAAAAGAACCTCAAAAAGTTCAGCGAGAGCTCAAAAAACCCACGACAGAAAACTGGATCTACCTGACCCTAACGAGCTGTTATTAATGTTGTGAACAATATCAGGGTTGAGAGACTGAAATATGCATGACGCTGCAGGAGGTGAATGTTTGTGTGCTCGATCAGTTATGGAATAAAAATTGATTAAGCTGATGTGTGGAGCTCTGTTGTTCTTCTTCTTGTCTTTTTTTAGTGTATATTTCCCATTTAAAACTACAACTTTTTAATTGTCATGAAATGGTTTCAGTTTCATACAGATGCCTCAGAATCAGTGGTTCTAAACTGTTACTGTTAGTGCTACTCTTATAAATATTTTTTTAATTTTTGTTTCATTTCTGGATTTGCATTAGTTCAAACACACTTCTCGCTGCTCACTACTGAATCTTAACAAGTTACAAACATTTATAACTGCAAAAGGGAGATTTATTATAAAGTGTAAAATGGTGCATGTTGAAAATAAATAATTATCCAAAGCCTTAGTCATGAATCTGGTAATTGGATATTTATAATTGATGCTGAATTAAAACTTTAACTATTAAGATATGCTGATGGTGCTTAAATGTTACTAACTTATTAACAAATATCTACTAAAAGGTATCAAATAAAGTAAGCAATGAACAGCACAGAAAAATGTGGTCAAGCAATATACAATACCTTATTAATAATTTATATGTGTAAATGTGTTTACAACCTAATCAATAACCAAATTATAAACTGTAGTCTTATTGTTAAGTGGTACCAACATTTAATGGCTCATTTCATATTATATGTGATGCATAATAACTTATAAACTGGAAACAAGTTCTGTGTAAAATGTTTTGGATGAAATTTGAACAGATTATTATCATCATCCTGTGAATATTGATTAGAGATCAGTTTTCCTGATGTATTTTAGGAGCCGTTATTCAATTCCCTGTTAGTATTATGTATTATTTTAATAATTATATATAATTAATATAATTATTTTTTGATAACTGTGTTTTCATCTTCTTGGCACTTGGCCATTGTTATATTAACTCTCAAATGTGAGTAAATGCATTTGCTTACATTTGACTATGATAAATCAATACTTAAAGTGCTTTTATACGTTAATATTTTACGGTCACTCAGTTTAATACGGAATATTCCTCAATTTGGCAAAATTGGATATGTCTATTCACTCTTAGACATGCAAAGTCTGATTTATTTTTTGGACAATATGTAGGGGATCTGATAGACGTAACTGTTGAACTGAGATTTGTTTATTTTATTTTATTTTATTTTATTTTATTTTATTTTATTTTTGGTGTATTATTAGCTTTTTTGGTACATATTTATATAGTTGTATCTAGTCTTTAATTTTACTTGTATATAATCATGTCCTCAGTAGAATTAGTCAAATTTATTCTTATTATATGAAGTTGGTTTCAAACATTTGGGGGCATATATACATATATATATATATATATTTCAGTTTGTTAAATATTATTTATTGGTGTTGGGTTTTTTCAGAATTTGATGCATTTTCAGTGTTAAACTCTGCTGTTGATTTTTTGGCTTGTACTCATGTGGGGCCCAGGATATTGTTCTAGCGCCCTCTGTTGGTCATGTACACAGATATAATCCGGACTGATCAGGTGTGGGTCTGACCCTGATTCGATAGCTGCTGGTCTGTTTGATTGCCTTGTGCTCCAATAATTAATTTATAGCATTATTTAACCAGAAGACATAGTTTTTCATTCAGTTCCACTCGATATTAATCAATTCTCTTCCTGTATCTTGTCTTTTTCCTTCTTCTATGATCAAATTCAGCAACAGTCTCAACAAAACTTTTTTTTGATTGCTCAAAGTAATAAAAGTTATTCTGTTGGGTCTCTTACCTCCCATGATGGCCACCGAGGGACTTTGAGTTTATCACAAAAAGACAAAAGTATGTAAAAGGCTTACAGATCTTTTCACATCAAACATTCTGACTGATCTGCTTCACAGTCTGGAAACATCGTTAATGTCATTAGTGACACCTGTGTTTGTGCAGGATCTTAACAGGTCTGTTAATTAGTGCTTCATTAAAGGCAGGTGTGTTCAGACAGTGAAGTGTATAACCCTGCTGTAGATGCCCAGATTCAGTGATAAATCTATGATTAACGATTGATTTGTTGACTATGTAATTATAAATCCAGACATTTCTCAGTTCATTTGTACCAGTTTGTTTTATGATTTCATCTCAGGCTGATCACTGATGACTGATCCTGTAATTTTATACATGCAGTTCAAAGTTATTTTCATTACTAATTCATCTTTTTATGTTATTTTGCTAATAAAATGTCAGAAAATTGTGAAAAATGCTCAGATTTTCCACGAAACTGCTCCTGCAAACTCCAAAGATAGTCAGCAACTATTCACATCCAAGAAGAAAAAAAGACGACTTCATTAGGCGGAGATCCTGCTAATGATCCTTGTGTTACTAAATGTGTCTAATCTGATTACATCTTTTTTCCCCCTGTAACAGTAATTTAATAGTTAGCTTTTTTTGTATCCTAATTTTGTAATCCTGATAAATGTAATCCATTACTCCCGAAGCCTGTTTCTTTTTGTAAAGCTGCTCTGTGCTTAATTTAATTTTGACTGGGGCTCAGATGTGCTGTTTGTCTGGTCTCTCCTCTTCTTTCTTTACTCCTTTAAAAATAAACAATAATAAGAATAAAAAGTATTTTTAATCAAAATTCTTGTTAATTATATGATGATTTTCTAATCAATTAATCAAACTGTGTCAGCTTTAATTTAAAACTGGATATATTTTGAAATATATTAGTTGAGAAAACAACCAGACACCAACAGACATCAGAGGGATTGATACCTTGGAATAAACCGCAAAAATTCATAATTAAATTTCTACTGTCTCACAGTTTATATCTCCCTTATTACACAACTAACATTTGTAATGTCAAATATAGTGTGTATACTTTTGATAAAACAGTTAATAACGGAGGTTAAGCTGCAGCAGGGGTCTCTTGGTTCTCACACTAAGTTTTCTCGGTTCAGAGCTGCGTCACAGAGAACAATTTATTGATCAGCCTCTGCCAATAAACGTTCCTCCCTATAGTGACATTTCCTCGATAGATGGTCAATGCATCATGAGCATCATGAGCGTTATTGCCCGGCCCGCTGCTTGTCCTTTTAACCCCGCAGACTGCATTGACCATCACATGAACCTTACATGAACCCTGCACACACACACGCAGACACAGGCGGGTCACAGAGCGGTCAATGATCGGACACACGGGGACAACAGTACTTAATGACTTTATTAATAATATGATTTCAAAATAAAAAATAACATTAAAATAACATGTTTTGTCCTTGTTAACAACTTGCATCATATGGCCACATGGTGGCATTGTAATGCCAAGTTTTTCATTTTCAAAAATACCAAATTGTTCTGCCATCCAGTTCATTTGTTCAGCCCGTCGTTCATTTGTAGCTTCTTGGACCACATATATGGAACACACCCTCCCCCCGTTTACCCCCCAGTTAAAAAAAAAAAAAAAAGAAAAAAAATCAAACCTTTATAAATACAGGCAACCCTGTCCCCTTGTCACAGACACATTATGACGACCACTGACACAGGAAACATCCCGTCTGCACATGCCCCCTCCCACCCCCCTCCACATATTTGCAAGGAACCATTTGCTCTATATTTTCGCTTTTTCCTCTAAAGATCCACACAGTAGATATTCTACCTTTGCTGTATTATACACTTATTATATATAATAGTTTCAGCTGAAATGCTCCACCTCCTACAGACCTCCTCACAGCTGCAAAGTGGGACGCGCCGCTGGTGCCGGAAGTGTTTTTGTCCACTCTGTGTGCCCATTTTCATTCATATCGTCAATGTTGCTTTAACATATGAACACAGGACTCGGACCAGATGTCACAATCATGCAAGTTTACATTACCACTATCAGTTCCAATTATTTCAACATTTGTTTCTGAGTGCATTCCAGTATGCATACAACCATATACAAAGTACGCCAAAAATACCAATGTCATACTATATCAGTCGTATTTTGCAGTATGCAAGTCAGCATTTCTTTTCGTAATGCAGTGCAAAATGCGTCACATTGACTGAGTGACCAAAACAGGATGACAGCGCATTCAGGCGTAAAGATTTATATCAAATGATACTTGTTCTTTTTTTACTTCTAATTTCATGCCATGCTTGCATGAGCAAGAGGGTCACAGGATCAAAGCTCAAGTTGCAAAGTTACGATGAAGTAATATCTCCCAATCGTTTGCATACGGCAGTATGTACTAGAAGTAAAAAGAAAAGTGTGCAATTTGGAATGCTCTGCATGCTACTCTGAATACTACAATACCCATCAGCCTCAGTCGCTGTTGCCATGGAGAAGGAACAAGTGAGAGGTACAAATTAAAGGCAGGCAGTTTCCACCAATATGGAACCAGCTCTGTTCCGGTTTGCACACCTTATTTTGATTCAGAGCATTCTGACCAAAACTAAAGTGCTTCTAAACTCAAAAAGCTGGTTCACAGCTGGAACCAAAAGATGAGTTTTCCTCGAGTAATAAAATGGGTGTGTCATATTCTGCAGGTCGTTTTGCAATCTGCAGCGCCCTCTGTTGATGATGCAACCATGACGATGATGGCTCCACTAAACATAGGTGTAAACACGTTTTCACCAAGGTTCCAAGAATCTTGAACGGAACTGGTTCAAGAACTGGAGCTTTATCGGTCAAGGCAAGTCGCTGTTGCTGCCGCGACACTGACGGAATTAAAGTGACCCAAGAATTAAAAGGGAACCGATTTAAGCTGCAGATTGAAAAAATCAGTTTTCTCAGCAGCTTTTTCTTAAGCTCCCACCCGTCGTTAGCGACACAGGTGACGTAGTTAACCATTTGGGCTGGTGATTGAATGAGATGAATTTCCTGCTGATCCAAGCCATAGAATAAAGATGTACACGCGTCCACCTGAACCCGAGGATCTGAGACCCGAACTGGGACCGTACAGGGTCGGACCCTCATTTTATATGGTCAGTTGGGTCCGGTCACTATGGTTCCAGGGTCTGTTTAACATTAGTTGTAATAACCGTGTGGGTCCAAGAAGATCCGGCTGTGATCAGCATATTAGCAATGCTAACGTTAGCAGCTGTGGCAACAAACGAGTAACCGTTATTGTGGTTCAAAAGGGCAAACGGTCAAAGTTATCACTTCAAAGCTAAACGAGTCGTGTTTGTCATCCGTGACAGCAAGTGGACCTTTAAGCTGGAATAACGAGAGGATTAGCCATGCTGTTTCAATCAGCATTAGCAAAACAGCAGAAAACTTGGATCTATTGACCAACTCTCTTGGCAGGATTGTGTGCATCATGGCGCGACACAGGACAGAGGGCAAAGTAAGACACAAAGTTTTGTTTTGACAACTTGTAAATTAACGTCGACTTGTTAAAAGCGATGAACTGTGAAATCGGGTCTGTGTCTCTGCTGAGTTCTGGGCCAACATTTCTACAAGTAGCACATTTTTTGGTCTTTTTAGACCTGTGAAGACCTCTACTGTAGAAGTGCTTCACCTGTGTGTCAAGTAATTCTGCCTATGGTAGAAAAACGAACGGCACTTCCGGTACCAGCGACGTCCAAAACAGCTCCATCCCACTTCACAACTCTTTTGTTTCCTATGATGTGTTTCTTCAGGCTCAAGTTATCGTAACACAATAGAATCAACAGGTGTTTGGGTACAGACGTCTATGAATGAGTAGAAAAGAAACACTCAAATCATGACTGGACATGATGACACAAAAAAAAAATTAAAACATTTTAGCTCAACAGTTCAGTTCCCTGAACCAAAGTGTGGACTCGTTCTGGTCCAGTTATTCCTACTGGAAGCAGAGGGTGATATCAAGGTTTAGCTCATCCAGCAAATATTTTCCAACACCTGCTTCTTGGTGTTCAGCTGTCATCAGAATCATGACACACAAAAACATACGGGGAACATCCCCCATAAGAATTTCTGCCTAAAATAGATCCAACGGGCATGTTTGTGTGTGAATAATAGCGACAAATCATGCCAAAATAAAAACAATTAAATAAGAAACAAACAAAAAAAATGGTTGGCAAAGAAAAAAACAAGTCAATTCATATTGTATTGCATGTAAATATTGTATAAAATCCTTAAAAATACAGTTTAGGTAACTACTAAGTACTGAAGTCATCACAGCCAAAAGTGCAGAGGTCCATAAATAAAACATTGACTGTGGGTCGACAGTGGGGCTTCTCTCGAGTCCCCACGTAACCTCCCCTCTCAACCGCCACAACAAGGGACTGAATGAGTGCCTGGTCAAAGGTCAGAGTTCATGAACGCGGACTTAAAAGTTCCCACATCGATGCACAGAGAAGAGGACAGGAAGGTTGGTTTTATTTAAACTCTCTCCTATCGCTGACAAACACACTCGCAGACGCACAAACGTCACTCACACAGTTTCAAAGTTCATTCTCAGTAATCACGGCCTGAAGTTCTGTTGACAGAGGCACACCTAGAGAAGACGAGGGTGGGGACGGGGGGAAGAAGAAGAAGTAGTGAGGGCAGGAGGGGAGGGTACTGCAGGGCACATAAGGCGGCAGGGATCCTGGTTTTTTATTTTTCGTTGTTGTTTGAGACACTTTTCGGCGCTCAGACAACGTTTACAGTAAGGGCAAGAGGGAGTGTGTACGAGTCGCTGAGCCAGGCAGGCAGGCAGGCAACAAAAACAGAGCGAAGTTATTAAAGCTATCGAAGCTGCGTCAGAATAAAAAACACTGTCGGCAGGAAGAAAACAGAAGAGCAGGGGAGGGAGGCAGGGAGGGAATCGCTCATTGAAGGTTTGGACCACAGTGGGCTGGTGTATGTGTATGTGTGTGTGTGTGTGTGTGTGTGTGTGTGTGTGTGTGTGAAGCCTGGAGGGGCCACAGGAACTAACACACCAGGGGCCCGAATCAAGAAGCAAGCTCACCTCAGTCTCTTTGACTTTTCTGGCTTTACAAAACATGACAATGGTGATCCTGGAAACCGGTCTCACAAAGCTGGTTCTTGGCTCAGTTAACCCACGATTTACCAAAGTGGGGACGAGTTTGTCTGCATTTAACAGGTGCAGCAAGTAGAGCTGCAATGATATGACAATTAGTTGTCAACTATTAAATTAACTGCCAACTATTTTGATATATAATTGATCGTTTTGAGACATTTTCTTATGAAAAAATGTCAAAATTTTCTGATTTTGGCTTCTCAAATGTGAACATTTTCTGGTTTCATTTGAGGACATTGCCTTTGGTTTTGGAAAACTATGATCAATATTTTCTGACTTTTTATGGACCAAACAACTAACCAATCAATTGAGAAAAAATCATCGACAGATGAAAATAATCATTAGTTGTAGCTGTAGTCACATGAAGCCAATCATATGTAAAATAAAACAGTTGATCTCTCGGGGGTAAATTTTGTCAGTGCAGCAGCAGCAAAGTTAATATTCACCAAGTTAAAAAGATATAAAAGATCAAGACAAGTTACATATATAAACAGAAAGTAAACAATGATAGTCAAATATTGCGATAAACGAAGTCAGAGGCTGATGCTAGTAGAGGGCATTATTACAAAGACTTTCTTAAATTGACATTTTTCTTTTGTTTCTTGACGAACAAACAATTAAAATGAAAAACTATATAGAAACAAATACAGAACCAGTTAAAAATAACACAAAGAATAAATGTGTACAACAGAGCGTCTGAGGAAGTCTCAATTATTGCTCAGTAGATCATGGCTGCAGAGAGGAAACCTCCAATCAGCTGGCAGGTGAACAAGATTATATAACTGGACACCTGAGACACAGTTCTAAACAACAGTTAAATTATTCTTATATCAGTGCACAAGGTTTATTAAACTGCATGTAACCATTAGGGTTGGGTACTCAAATCCGGTTCCTTTACCTCTACCGGACCAAACTGCAATACAGATTTTAGCGCCACTTAAATGCTTCAGTTGGCGAGTGTTGTCCTCTGATGCTCCAAACAAACAAAAGGCAACAGGGGCATCGCTGCACAAAACTTCAGTAGTTAACATTACCCCTGCACTGATGGCAGCAGGTAGCCCACTGTTAGCTGCCTTAAACACGGCTAAAGTGCCTAAAACTAAACGGCCTTAAGTGTGGCTTCACTTGAAAAAGATTCAAACATGGGGACATGAAACAAATGTTTACAAACCTTTTACTTATACTTATAAAAGTATAAGTTCAGGCGCCGGTGCTGTTATTAAAGTATCATTTTAGCATGGGTAAGAAACCCAAACGATACCCAACCCTAGTTACCATAGCAACAACACTTAAGCTCCACACTGGCTTGCCAGTTAACTCTTTTAAAACGAACCTAATCAGAGTGTCACTGATTACTGAACGAAGATTTAAACAGTCTACCTTTATTTTCTTTATGGAAGTGGTTATGACATGTGTGATAATGTCCTCTGATGTGTCCTGAAATTAAAAATAATATAGTCAGCAGCACTCAGCCTCACCTCACGCTGTTCTTCAGCCACGTATATGAAGTCTGATGTGCCCAGGTGCTGGCAGATATTATTTTTTTTTAATCAAGATGCTATAGTGAGTATTCAGGATACACAGATACCAGCAACCTGGCTGATATGTTGTTGTGCTTTTTTTTGGTTTAGTTTATTTTGTTTTTGTGGTTATTAATTTCCCCTTTTGTGCCAAGGAAACAAATAAATCGTCATCATAAAAAACAAATTTAGTGCACTTTATTACACCATCATCATGTTATGCCAGAGTTGTGTCCAGCAAGCGGCTTCTTCTCAAGATCAGGAGCTGGGTTTGGTAGCTTCTTTAATTGAGCACAAAATTGATGCAACACAACAGAAAAACATCCACTGTCATTAGTGAATTTTATCTTATCTGCCTGTAGTAATCAACAAGGTAAATATCAGCTGATACTGATGTTCAGCAGATATTTATCTTTATTTATCATCACCACTTTGAATTTTCAAAAATACTGTGTTGACTAAGTCCCTGCATGTTTTTCTGAGCTGCAGTAATCATTAATCATTAATGCACAATAGAAAACAACGTACAGATTAAAGAATTTCAGCGCAAGTAAATGCAACCTTAAACGTCGTTTTAGTACTGACAACTAACTTGTTTTGTGCAACATGCTGCTGAAGCACAGTTAATAAGTGGGCAGCAGTGGGGCGTCCCTGTGGTTTCAGGGTTAGGGTTAGAAACTGCAACACTGTCGGCTGCATGTCATCCCCTCCTCTCTTCTCTCCCCTCATTTCCTGTCACCTCTCTATCATCTCTAATAAAGGCCTAAAAATATCAGTTGAAAAAACAATGATTAACTGTTTGTGCCACAAATATTTCTTAAATGGCTGATAATTTATCGCAGGTAAATCCAAGTGAATATACTGATTTATTAACACGTTGCTTTGTGTTCGTTATTAATAATCGTTTATGGGTTTTGATCAAGTTCTTTGAGACCGAAACCTCTCTGAAGTAGGTTATGCAAGCCAGCACAGGTTTAGTGATGTATGTGGGTTTAAGGTGAAGCAGCTTTGCGAGACCGTTCAGCCTGGGTTGAAGTTTCTTGCTTCGCGATGCGGACCCCTGAGAGATACGTTTCAAACATTTAGGGACAGAAAACACAAGGAGCGTTTTGTTCAGCTTATTATTCTGCCTACATGCCCTCTGTTGACGCTCTTTTTCAAGTGCCTGGTTACTTGGTATCAAACACTTCAAACCGCTTGAAGAGGGAACGCCGACCCTATTCAACGAACACCGTCTTCACAAAATACACAAACACAGCTGAAGCAACTGTTACTAGAGCTAATTAACGTGAGTAACTACCACACAGTCACCTGACGCGTCCTCTTTAAAACACTGAACCTAATCTCAGAAACCAAGAACATAAAAACACGACCACCATCGGAGGAAAACAGTGGTATTAAAATTTATAGAGGGGGAAATGTCACTGATAAAATGACAACAGCCTACAAAGACACTGGAGAAGGAGTAGCAGGGATGGAAGCCGTTAAGACAATACTGGATATTCAGGCATCCCTATTAACACTTGTTTCCCCAAATGGGGTATTTGGGGGGAGGCAGGGGGGGTTTCAATCTGTGTGACCATGGCTAACAGAGCGCACACCCCCCCCCTTACACTGCAAGTCGCAGAAAAAGGCACTAGAGTGGGGCTGTTGCTAGCCGTAGAAAAGTAAAAGCGATATACATTCATAGCTCACAGGTTATCGTAACCGCAGTCTGGGAATAAATACACAAAATGCACTTGTAGAAAAATAAAATGTAAAAAAGCGTGGCCCCTATTTTTTTTTTTTTTCTTCTTCGTATTTTTGGATTCTGGGAGACAAGTATGGCTACTTTTTCACGGCTTTTTTTTAAACTCCCACCCCACCCTACCCTACCCACCACTTAGAAGGCAATTCAGGAGTGATCCTCCACTGTTCTGGCCGCGAGCAGTCGAGCCCTTTCATGCACGCCAATATGGGAATAAGAGAGGAGGAGGAGGAGGGTGGAGAGTAGTGAGAGGGGGGGGGGGGATTCAGTGGGAAGAAGGGGAGCTGTTGGTAGGAGGTCAAGGCTCAGCTTTCAGTGCGAGGAAGTAGAGGGGAAACTCAACAGAACATATGTTTTCAGATGTTGAGACAACAGAGAAACCTCATCCAAAACGCAGTCACTCACGCACATGCATACAGCACACGTCTCAGTGTCTTCATGTACAGTGTTGAGTGTAAGGACCTGGGAGACAAACATGTGCATGAATCTGGGTACAACTTCAACTTCAACCCGCTCCTGTTCAGCATTTATAAGCACTAGGAACATTTAATAAAGGGTTTATAACACTATAATATAGTTGTACACAGTCATAAGGACAGTTTAAGTGCTTATTAAGGAGATAGTTTGGATTATGTGAAGTGGAGTCGTCCCAGTTTGGAGCAGCACTGCTATATGGACAGAGTCGGCAGAAAAATGTCTTTTAGCCACTAAAAAAGTTTAAGAGTGCGCTATATGTAGAATATTTTCACTGCTTTACCTTGTCATCAGACAGCTTTTTCCGATGGAAAAGCGCTGTTATATCAGCCAAATATCAGCCTCTCCAGAGAGACCAGACACCACTGGCAAAAACGGTAATTTTACCTCCGAGAGGCAAGGAGACCAGCGACAGATCGGTGTTCTGCCAGGCTGTCAACTGCTGTATGTTTCTGCGTCATATTGTGTGTGTTTTCAGATATTTATGTGTTTTTTAAACTTGCTGCAGCACAAATTACTGAGCCCAATAATTATTCCCACTAATCATATTGCAATCAATCAGTCAAAACAATGTAGTAAAGTTTACTCTGAGACTAGCACTAGCAGATTTGAAATTAAAATTTCTTATTGATTCTTTTGGAACTGGTTCTTACTTGGAATAGGTTCTCGATGTCCAGCTCATGTGTTCTGCAGGGTAAAATTACCCATTTTTTGCCAAAGGAGTCTAGTTGCTTTGGGGAGAGCGATATTTGGTTAATACAACGATGGTTTCCTGACAGAAAATGATGTCTGACAGCCACGTAAAGCACCACATTTTTACTCTGTCCACAGCAGCTCATTGCTTAGCTTCCTACATGTGTACTCCTGCTACTTCTCCAAACTGGGGACGTGCTGATTGCGGAGAAGTATCTCGTCGAACACCGCTTCAAAAAATCCAAACTATCCATTTAATTTACAGTATTTCTCAACAATTATAACTTCTCGCACAAAGATGTATTTTACATCATGACAGTAGTGTTTTTTGTCATCCATTATCTGTTTACACACCAGCCTACACTTGTGACAGGAGGAGTTATCATTATAATACATAAAAAAAACACATTTCTGCTTTGAACTACATTATAGTGTGTTATAAACCACTTATTCATTGTATTTGCTGCTTAACAACGCTACATGTGAGGGTTTGAAGTTCAGTATCACCTGAATCTCTATCTGTAGGCTGTGTGTGTGTGTAGGGGGGGGAGGAAGGAGGGAAACCGGCTGTTGTTTGTGCTCAAGCTTCAAGAACAAAGAGAAGTCAGTAACCACAAAGACAACATCTCCTCTTAAACCTCACACACGCACACACACACACACACACTCTCTCTCTCTCTCACACAGACACAACTCAAGAGTATGTCGAGAGAGAAATGAGCTCCAGCTGACAGCAGGGGGAGGGGAACTGGAGTGTTCTGCCGAGTAAGGAGTGTGCGTGTGAAGGGGGAGGAAGAGGAGGAGGAGGTGGTGGTGGTGGTGGAGGAGGGGAAGTATTGGCTTTGCAAAGGCGGGAGCGATGTGAGTGCAGGAGGGTGGAGGAGGGGGTGTGGGGTGCATTCCACAGCTCTGCACAGACTTAAAAAAAAAAAAAAAGAAAAAAAAAAACGAGAGATGTGTAGTGAAAATCCTGACTGTAGACGGAGTTCAGCTCCTCCGCTCCTCTCCCACCCTCCTCCCACCCTCCTCCCTCCCTTCCCTTCCCTTCCCTCCCTCCCTCGCACACCTCCTCCTTCAGTCTCCTCCCTGAAGGTGGTGGTGTGTCTTCATGTGTGCTTGTGTTTGTTCGTGTGTTTCTGTTTGTGTGGTAGTTGTTCGACGGTTCAGTCAGGCCTGTGAAGACAGCTGCGGCAGATGTGGCCGCTCATCCCCTCCTTTTTTTTTTAAAAAAAGAAAAAAAAAAAAGAGAGGAGACAGACGTGGTGGCGAGTCTACCTCCGCCGCCGCTGCCATCCACACGCCGGTTTCCCCACGCCCGTTTCCACTTCCTGTCACGTGGCCGTCGCCTCCAGGTAGCTCTGTAGTTTGCGGACGGTGGACTCGTCCAGTGAAAAGAGGTCAAAGTCAAAGGTGGTGTTGGTCACGTTGAAGTGGCCCGTCTCCTCGATTAGATTCACAATCTGACACAGAGAGAAAAAAACGATCAAGTATCATTTACCACCTTCAGATCACAATTTCGAAAAAAGTCATACTGCGATTATTCTGACTGAAATGATAAGTAGCCTGGAATAATTTATTATAATATCACACTTTTCTGTACTTCCAGCAATAGGAAACAACTTTTTAACGATATAATTAATTAATCAACGTGACCCGAACCTGGATAAGTGACACAAAATTAATGGATTCACTAATTAAAAATTAATTTAAGTTAATTTCGTTTTTGCTAAAATCTCCATTATGAGCCACTGAACATGGCTACTGTAGCTAACTGTAGTGACAGTCGCCCCCCTTTCACACAGAGATCATGTAATACTGCCACAACAAAGGCTCGTCACTACAAACAGTTTTGTTTTTTATACTGAACCAAACAACGCCCCTATAGAGCCGTTATAATGTGGGATTCTATACAGCGTGCAGGTGTTACAGAAGCAAAAGAGGCACGATGTGTGACACAACAGCGTCAGCATCTAGTGTGACGACCACATCGGTCAACGTTTTTCCCCTCTGCTCTTTTCTAATCCCACTTAGAGCCGTTAACCTCATGAATTTATAACGTAAAGCTTTTTGTGTCCCCCTGGATAATCAGGGTTTTGCCTCTCCTGCAGGAATGACGTTCAAAGGATCACCTTATTCGATCATCTGCGAGGAGGAATTTCTCTTTTGCCCGTGTGTGTGTAAGTCTGTCGTTTCACTCTGTCTCCATTTAGACACAACTGACAAATCAGTCAAAGTGTAACTAAACGGCACCCAGTCCCATCCTGCCATCTCACCCTTTCACACAGGCATCAGTTGGGCTCCGTTACCACCTCCGGTGCAGTCTCAGACTACAATGCCACCTCCCCTCATTGTGTGTTGGTATCTTTTATACAGAACAGCGAGGTGAAACACTGGTGCAACACTGCAGCCTTGAACAGGCAGTGCAAAAGGGGTTTGTGTTTGCAACAGGCGTGACAGAGGCGACTGAACCTCCATAAAAAATGTATTGAACAGTCTGTGTGCAAAATCCACAGTTAAGAACATGACATCTCCAGACAGCCTGCAAATATTACTACGAGACAAAATATTTAAAGTGAAATATGATAACTTTCTCCTTCAAGTCACTTCATCAAATTGTCCAAATTGTTCATCCAAATTAGAGACCGTATGAAACAAAAACAGAGACATGGACACATACCTGCTGTAGGACGTTACGCTCCCTTAAAGCCATCAGTCTGCGATGGAGGTCCACCAATTCTTCTGTGTAGGCCTGCAGAGATGACAGTGAACACAGTCAGTGCAGTAATACAGATGCAAGCAGGAGCTTCTAAATTCAAGGCAACAGGGATGTTACTTGATAATCAAAACTCATACTTCTTCCCTTCAAATATGGGGGAAAAAATTTATGTCTCTTATCTGTAACTTTCTCTCAAGAGAGACAGCAGAGACCCAGCAGGTAGAAGTTAATTAAATACCATATGTTGGGATAGATTAAGAGGGTAACGCTTGAATTATTTTGAACAAATTACGAACTAGTTTGAATTTCTTCAGACTTGATTGTATTTTGAAAAGCAACAGGCCTTAGGGAGTCCAAATGTAGTGGAGACGCTGGCAATTCTTAGTCTTCAATGACGTTGTTTTCCGTGTGTATAGATGCTGAATAACGGTGCAAAATAGTAATATCCAGAAACAGAGGGTGTTCAGGATTGAACCGAACGCTTTGAAGCTTCTAGTGTTGCCATGGACATTGTTGTTCAAATCAGTATTAGAAACAGAGAGGAGATGTTGCGTTGGATGCACCGAAAAAAAGAGGCGAATACTGATAAAAAGTTAGAAACGGACCTCCTCTGTGGGGTTAGTCTCAAATCCAGCCAACATAAAAACCAAGCGCACAAAAACTGTGAGGGAGCGTTTCTGCACAAACGCCACCCTGTGCAAGCACAGACCCTCTCCCTCCCTCCCCTTGTCTCTCATTCGACTCATATTTACAATAAGTGTAGGTAAACAATGACCACGAGTTTGAGGACAGTACAATAGCTTGTGTTGCTCCACTGTTGAAACTCTGAATATTTGTGGGTAATTCTCACTGAAGCTTCCAAGCCCCAGAGATGATATATGGGACAGCTGTAGCATTTGAGGTTTATTTATCTGTTGTAGTGTGTACGTTGCTTTGTGTTTTTATTAATATTCATGCTTCCTTTGTGTGGTTAACCAAGAACTGCCTGACAATCTTCTTGCCAGGAGAGAGACCTCACTGGCTCTCTGTGAAAAGTCAAACTATCACAGGAAGTTGTTAAGATCTTAAAGCTCGCTGAAACAACTTTCTGATTTTGGCTTACATTAATAAACATGTCTTCACTGAAACCAAAACACTGTTGACAGGTTTTGTTTTTGCCAAAAAACTTTCTGCTGCTCACCAGTGGTAAAAGTTGTTGTTTTTAAAACTAGATCCTAAAGTAGACCTCTTTCTCTGAATTTAAGTGTAGGATTTAACCTTTTTCACAGTGGAAATTAACCTCGATCCTCATGTCTCAACAGAATCCATGAAACTGAGCGTGTGTTGACATGTGAAGGAGCGATACGGATCAGTTCAGTTTTCTCACTACATGAATCGCCTCATTACAAAGAAGAAGGAAGAGATTTAATTTCAAGAGTTCATAGGCCAGAGCCTGTCTGCACATCTGGATCAATTCACTGGCCATTACTCCATCTTGGATTCATTAATGCACTTCATTGACAAAAACAATGCATGTGTGTGTGGGTGAGAGTTAAAGCATAAAAAGTTTGATTTACCCTTCCTACCTTGTCGTATCCCTTCTTCAACACCTTCTCCGAGCGAAATGAGGAATCTGGACTCTTTCTGCCAGAAACCTGCAGAAGACAGATCAGACAAGGAGCAGAAAAGAGGGAAAAGAGGAGAGAAATTACAGAGAGAGGATGCAGAGCAGAGAGACAGAGGCAGTGACGTGAGACCGTGAGACTATCTGGGACACTGATGACAGTTAATACAGCTGAAATGTAAAAGGGAGCCTGGTGCAGTCCTGCAACACTGTGGTTTACAAGTGTGACTGCTGAATGTCTTTATGCTATTAACTCTAAAATTGAAAATGAGTCGTCTCTGTCTAAACTGAAGCCTCAGACTTGTTTTATTCACAAAACAAATTTCTGAATTAACATTTTCTCACAAAACCACAAAAAATACACAACATAATGCTTAAAGGGATAGTTTGGATTATTTGAAGTGAGGCTGTATAAGGTACTTAGCAGTCGTCAGTGTGTTGCCTACAGTAAATGGCGGTCAGCCTCCAGTTTGTAGAAGCAGAGAGGGTCACTAGCATGAAAGCTAAGCAATGAACTGCTGAGGACAGAGTCAGCAGCAAGCCAAATATCGCTCTCTCTTGCTCAACCAAACTCCACTGCCAAAGCCAGTAATTCTACCTCACAGAACACAGGAGTTGCTCATCTATCATTTCCTCAATCGGTTAGTTTGTTTGTGTTATTGTTTGACTCTGTTAACTTCGAACTAACCCCCTAAAACAGTTGACCAGCAATTATGACGTCCTGTGAGGTAAAGTTACTGGTTTTGGCAATGAAGTCTGGTTGAGCAACGAGTTTCCCATCAGAAACGGCAAAGTAAAAGACTGAAAATATTCTAAAAATAGTGTACACTTAAAATTAAATTGATTTTTTTTTTTTTACATAGACCTTTTGTAAAGGCTAAAATATGTTTTGTTGCTGACCCCGTCCATAGCAGTAGGTTGAATTAGCTTCCTGCACCAGTACTCCTGCTGCTTCTCCAAACTGGGGGCATGTTGACCACCATCTATTGTAGGAAATACACTGACTGTCGATAAGTACCCCATACAACCCCACATCAAATATTCTGAAACATCCCTTTCAGGAAGTTCCTGTTCATGTTGGCCAAGGGTTATGTTGACAGATGAACACTGAAAAATACACGTACTGGATAAGGAAGAACACAGTAATGAAAAATTATAAGAATAAAAAAAGAGCAGAATCAGCTGGTCTACAACAGTAAATTTCTACATGTGGTTTTATTTTCTATTTCAGTCCCTGTCAATACGTCAATGAAAGCAGGCTGCAGTAAAATGAAGTCTGAGTGACTCACTTTGTTGTTGGAGGAGTTGTGTTTCTGCGGGGGCGGAGCGGGGTCTCGACTGGGGCTGTGCGAGCCGTCACTGCTGTCACTCTCGCTGTCCAGGCTGAGTCTGACAGGGGACAGGACGAGGTCAGGGGTCAATCACACACAGACTGACAGACAGAACACACTGTCATACTGCTTAGCATTGCACTTGGATGGTATGTGTCTATTTGCACTGGTAGTCAGTAAAACAAATCAACATAAACTCTTGTTAGCCACGAGTTTCAGCTGGTGAAATAATAATGAGTAAATAATATTGAGAAGAGACACAAAACTGATGAGGTGGAGACAGAAACCGTTTTACAAGTTCACTTCATGTCGCACTGTATGAGGTGGATTTAATAAAATCTTGAAGGCCGTCTGTGTCAGTCTGCATGAATTTTGAGATATGTCAGATTGTGTGATAAAAGCCAGTTGAATTACAGCTCTACGATTTACAATTTACAACAGAAAAAACATACAGATGGAAGCAGACAGTTCCGACCAATGTGCATTTTCAATAAGTGTGTATGTTTAAAAAAAAAAAGAATACAAAGGGTGGAAATTCTAAACAAACAAACAAAAAATTAAAATATTGCTTAGCTGAGGTTGAAAAGTCGATATATTAACAAGCAAAATACAACTCTTAGACTGGTGAGTGGTCAAATTAACCCGTGTGCTCTTGCCAACCATTGTTGTCTGGGAATAATTTCTACAGTTGACAGCGGTGACCTGCTGTTACAGCAATAAAGAGCAATGAAAACAGACCTAAATCATGATGCACAGTACCAGAAAAAAAAGTCTGGACACATTATCATTTCTCTACATTGTAGATCAATACTGCAGATATCAAAACTATGAAATATGGAATTATCTAGAAATATGTAGTGAGCAGAAAATGTGGCAACAAGACAATATGTTGCTTTTAAATATAAAATATAAAAGACTCTCATACTGTCTTCTGCACTTGAAATCAAAGATTTTAATAACAACAATGCTATTAAATCTTTGATTGCAAGTGCAGAAGGCAGTGTGTGAGGGTCTTTGTGCTTTTCATTTTCATCCCATGGTCTTCTCCTTTGCACTTGTCAACCTGCAAGTGTGCAAAAGTGCAAAGGAGCCAACTTTTGCTTTGATGACAGCTTTACACACTGTTGGTATAATCTGAACCATTTCTTATAAAAGAAAACAGATTAAAAAAAAACACAGAATGAGAAGTGTGTCAAAACTTTTGACTCATAATCTGCATTAAGCTTTTGATCTAAATGTCCACTGAAGAGACTAAAAACAGCAGCAGACAAAAACATCAGATCTCTCTAATTAATCCATGAAACAAGCTGCTATATGTGCATCAGGTTTTCTGTATTGTTTTTGTTTAAGGTTTGACTAATGCTTTTTTAAATTCATCACCCTGTCACGCCCTCTCCTCCTGCGTTGGTTTAATGGAACCTGACTGCAGAATTAGCAGCAACAGCTGTTTATCTCGATGTGCTCAACTGCTGATATTTGCATAACAACAGTGGATGGAAAAAAAGTGCGCTGATTTGCATTTTCTTTTGCTGATGCTTGGGAACTTTGTTTAAAAAATTCACAAAATTTGGATGGAAGCTTGGCTTGAGATGCACCACTAACTCACATCATCCCCCTGTGCTGCTCTCATGTTTTAAAAATGGAGAAAAACTACAAGCCTGCTTTGTCTATAAAGCTGGCACCTT
>JAJHUR010086890.1:0-13968 GCA_027495735.1 Lutjanus campechanus
ATTGAGATTTTACAGTACAAAGAGGGTTTTTAATTGAATCTCTATCTATCTATCTATCTATCTATCTATCTATCTATCTATCTATCATCTCTCTCAGCGTCGGTGTTCATTTCTTTTCTAAATGGCCTGCAGAGATGGATTTTATATCCTCCATCCATCATCTTTGCAGAGAGATGTAACCTGAAGAAACAGCCCACGCCTTCAACACTGCACTCACAGCGCGGCAGCCGCGAGTGTGTGTCTGTGTGTGTGTGTGTGAACGTGCACACGCAGGGATATAATAGAGGTTAAGCAAAAAAGGCAACGTGACTTTGGCTGCCTGGAGGAAAGAGATGAGTGTGTGTGTGTGTGTGTGTGTGTGTGTGTGTGTGTGTGTGTGAAGGGGGGTTTTAAGCTGAATAACTCCATTTTCACCTCCGTGTTAAAAACGACCCTGAACATTAATGTTTCCTTCTCGGTAGCCGAGGCTGATCAGCCGTCGGTCACATGACCCGCGTGTGTTCCCATGTTCCCCTGCAGTGTTTCTTTCTTTCTTTCTTTCTTTCAGTCAGGACGGAGCTTTGTGACGGTTCGTGTGTCGGTGCAGAAACGACAGCGTTGTTGTTATTGTCGCAGTCGTCGACGTGTCTGATTGGCGGCGGAACGAGCCGAGCTGATTTCGCCAACATCAGAAACTCAAATTTGCCACCGTTATTGTTTATTTACCGCAGATAAATAATTAGTGACAATCACCTTGACTGATTAGCTTCCAATCAGAGGCGTCACCTTCACAAACATCCAGCTTTGTCCTGAAACATGCACGGGGGGAAATCATGAAATAACCGTTTCAAAAGAGGAAGTGTAATTATCTACAATAACCAATCGCACGTGACTTCCTGATCAAACAGGCCCGCACAGAATCTGCAAAGTTCTGTCGCAGTGAGACAGTTGAAGGTTCTGGGTTTCAAACTGGGGACTTTCAGTGCAGAGTTTCTTTTGTTCCACTCGTGTCTGCATGTGTTTCCTCCCACAGTCCAAAGACACACGCAGGTTAATTAATGATTCTAAATCACCTGTAGGTGTGAATGTGATTATGAAAGGGTTGTTTGTCTCCATGTGTCGGTCCTGTGATGAACTGGTGACCCGTCCAGATCACCTGATGTTCTCTGCATTTCCGTCGGAGTCTTAAGACTCGTGAGCTCTGGGCAAATTAATCTGCTGACTTCTAAAAAAAGTGACGTATCATTTTAGCGTCATCATCGCAGGTCGCTGTTTCTAATTCCTGCTTGATTTCGTCCTCAGCAGAGATGCTCAGTAAGTTGTGGACTTTGTCCTTCAGTCAGACGCTTCCTTCTGTCCCTGAGTGTTTATGTGTCAAAGCACAGTGATAAAAAACAAAATAAAAACTGCTTTGCTGCTGCAGATTTTTCACAGTGGTGAAGGAAAAACAGCCTAAGTTGCATTCAGCTGATTGATTAATTGACCCTTCTGAAGCCCCGCCCCCTTTTAACTCTGCACTCCAGTAACTTTTGAGCATGATTGGTATCTGACAGGATACTTTTCTTTTACCTATATTTAGATATACTATGTGCTCGACTCGTTTACGCTATAAACAAAGTAAAAATTTGAAGATGGTTAAAAGATGTTGCTGGCGGACCTGTTAAAGTTATATGAACCTAAATATAACCTTAGATTAGCTATTTGCCCTTATATGTATGAGACAAATACGTAACAGAGAGAAGAAATCAGTTTGAAGTTATATCAGAACTGGAGAGTATTTCTTTAACGGCACTGAAGACTGTATGTGTTCGCTCGTCTTCTCAGTGATCTCTTCTCTACTCTGATTGGTTTAAGTTAGCCTGTGTTAGAGGTGACAGATGGTTCATCGAATCACCCGCCAAGTGTTGTTTGAAAGTGCCTGCCCTTTTTTCCCAAACAAAACCACCTGACCTGTCAGGTCATGTGTTCGAGGGAGCCGAGCTCCCCTTCGCTCCCCCGTAATTTGAACCACGATTAAAGATATTTTTCGAGTAACTTTGCGCCGAAGCTGAACAGCAGCGTTTCTCCGCCGTCTCTGGTTGAAAGTTTCGGGTGTGGTCGGGCGTGTTCGGAGGTCTGCTCTGATGCCACGCCCATCAGTTTGCTCTTCGTGTCGTGCTCTGAGGTCTCGCCGTGAAATTTCATCTCGCTCTCATGCAAAAAGATCAAATAATGTTCACTGGCTGCAGGAACCTCCGTTTGTGGTTAACAGGTGGCAGGTGCGGTCGCTGTTGTCATGGTAACATTAGGACCCCAATGTCAAAACGTCCATCTGACAGTGATCTCCAACAGCCCGTAGTTTATCCATCATCGGGCCCGCCGGTTGCCATAGAAACGGCAGAGGGGGTCACGATGAAGCAGCTGTGTGTTACACTGAGGCATTGTGAGGTTTAAACACACAGACAGCCACTCAGACACTCCTGCCAGCTCCAGATGCATTGTGGGTACCAGGGGGGCAATTTAGTTCAAGTGCCTCTGTCTGAGCACGACGGCGACACACACACACACACACACACTTGACATGATTCACCGTGCTGAGTTACAACCCAATTTGTGGAGGGAGAGTTTCACTGATGACCTGGCAACCCGGCGGCTTCTTTATTTACTATCTGGCAACCCGACACCACATTTACTTCCACTGGACCGCGACTGCGTGCTGTTTGTTTCAGAGCACCCATCCTTTGAGGTAAACTGCTTGTAAGGACAAACACTTGAGTCATTTCCACGGCGACGAGAAGCTAATTATCGGCAAACGAGCCAGTTTACCCATCATGCCTCGCTCTGGATTCGTGTGAAACAAACTGGAGTCTCATTACGACAAGCGGTGCGTTGTCATTAGATTCAATGGCTGCATTATCGCAGCGGTGTGTGTGCGTGTGTGTGTGCCAGATGGTGATGCATCAACCATGCAGTCATTAGAGGGAAATTAGAATAATGAACAAACGAACTGTTTGTCTCCTTTAGTTCCTCCAAACTGTCTCCGACCCCATAAATACTCAAACATGAACAATATATAGACCCTCACCTGTGGCTCCGCAGCTCCTCTGTGGAAACTTTCAATAAGTGGGTCACTCGAGCAACAAACGACAAAGAACTGCAGATTAACGGGACTGAATGACCGCAGTGACAATTAATGAATCAAATCCTGCTTCTCCTCTAGTTTCTGAAGATGTTTTGTCTCAGTTTACCCAAAGGAGGACGGTGTTCCTGTTCACCACTGAAGTCAGAAGAGACGCTGTGCTGTGGTGGAGCAACAATCTTCTACTTTTACCTTTACTTTACTTTTTATGCAACGTTACTTTCAACAACATAATTAAGGGAACTTTGTTTTAAAATTTGAGAGCTTCAATAAAATAAATTTCAGTGGTGCTGAGATGTTCTAACTGTCCCTGATCTCCCCTGTTTGATTTTTTAATTGAGTATAATTAATTCATTATTTGTATTTTAATGTCGGGAAATTTTAATTGTAAATCAAGACCGCTTGTGAAATTTTACTGACAGATACAAAGACAGTTGCTAAGCGACCAAGATGCATCTCATCCGTGCAAAAAAAAAAAGTAACAACATGACAGAGGATCACATTTAAATAACAAATAACAGCATGACAGACTGTAAACGTCTCTAAATCACCACAAACCACAAAACTAACTGATGGAAGCAGAGAAACGAGAGAAACAGCTGATGAGCTGTCAGACGCCACAGCGCACTGCAGAGCGTTCACAGATATTTTATCTCAACTATGAGCAGGAGAACAGATACTTTTACTTTCTCTGACTGTGTGGCTTTTAAAAAAAAAGGAACAAATCATAGAATCTTTGTGTTGAACAGTCATATCTGATTCAGTTCAGCCCTAAAATAGGCTACTGAAATGATTCAAACAGGATGTAATATCATGTTCAGGGGCCACACAGAATATTTCTGAGGGCCGTCATGAGCCCACAGGCCGCACTTTAAGAACCTTTGACTTGGAGACACACTTGTTTCAGCTTCTCCTTCATCACCAGCATGACAAACTGCAGGGCAACTTTGATTTTTTCCTGATTTGCTGATGCTCACCAGTAAATGCGGGTATGTTATTATTTTTTTGAGCTTTTGGACGTGGAGTAGCTTTTCCTTTTTCCTGCCGAATGAAACCCCGAGAAAGTCTGAGAGGTGCAATCTGTTATTCAGCTCTGTCAGACACCTTCTGAGTAAAAGCTGCAGCCCTTTTTTGTGTGTAAATGTTCTGCCATCAGATCACAGTGCTGATGTGGAGACAGCCGACAGGTCTAGTCAGAGGAGGCTGGACCGGCCAATTCACTTTATGGCACTTTTCATGGATGAGGTCCTTCGATTCAGTGAAGAATTCTCACTTTACTCGTCTGTTGAAGCTGTCCTATAAATCTTTTGTGGCTCAGAATGATGAGATGCTACAGATATAAATCCACCGTTTCCTGCCGTTTGAAGAAGTGGCACCTGTTAGGCACCAGAGAGGATTAACCTGATGAAATAATGTCTGAAATTCAAATTATATCTCACCAAACGTTAAAATTAAGAAAAGTTGATTAAACCTCTGTTTAAACCTCAGGCTACGTTTTGAGTTAAAGCTAAACTAAGTTTAATTCTTTTGCATGAAAACTTTAAACTCTCAGTCAGAATTAACTTTAAACTTACACTTGAGTAGGTTTTTACTTTTAAAACTCGACCCCAGTTGAGTTTTATGATGCGTCTGTTCTTTATTTATTTATTTTTTGTTTTGATAATTTGCCAAACAAGTTTTTCTTAAAGGAGAAAGGTTCTCTTCAGAGCCATGGGGAGGCTAACAAGGCTAATTAGCAAGAAAACAATGTGCAATCTTGTTAACTGTTTAGCTAGCTGGCAAACAATTTTTTTTTTAAGTTGGCTAGCACACAATTTTTAAAAAACTTTTTTTGCTAGCTAACAAACAATTAGCAAACAACAAGCATGAACAACTTTTAATCTAGAAAGCAAAGAATGAGACATTTTGTTAACTGTAGCTAGCAAACAAACAATATAACAATGTTTTGTACTTTCTTGCTAACTCACAAACAATGCAGTATTTTGTCAACTTTAAAAAAAACTATCTAGTAAACAGTGTAAATGCAACACTGTCTTAACTTTATGGCGAGCTACCGAACAACTCTTAGCATTAACATTTTTAAGTTAGCTAGCAAAGATTGACTTTTTGTCGACTGTTCAACTAGCCAGCCAATATAACAATGTTTTGTACTTTTTTAATCTGGATTGCAAACAATGCAGTGTTTTAACTTTTTAGCAAACGTTTTGTTTGTTTGTCTGTTTTTTACACATTTTTAGCTGCTAACATTTGTTTTTTTTAGCTAGCTAGAAAACAATGCAAGATGTTGTTAACTATTGAAGTTAGCTTGCAAACAATATGAATTTAATTAATTATTTTGATTATTTATGTATTATTTATTTGCTTTTAAACTGGCAATTAAACAGTGTAATGCGTGTTAAGGAACACGTAGCATCAGAGTAAGAAAGAAAACGGTTTCCCGCCCTTTATAGTTACTATCTTGGTCCCAACAGCACTGAAATTAAATGTATTTATTTTAATTTAGGCGAGCTGGCATCTTCATACTGATTTAACTCTGTTCAGTTTTGGTTTACATCAATAAACTGAGATCAGTTTTGTGCAGCGGATCTCTGCTTAATTTCAAATGGATTTACTCGTTTCAAATCTAGTTTTGCTGAAATCTGACTGGATTAAATTAGTCTTTATTGGTGCAGCCCAGCGGTTTTTGAGTCCCGGCTTAAAATAGGTTTTACTGGGAGAGCGACGGAGAAAACACAAACACAAACAAGCTCATTCATCTTTTACTTGGCCTCATCTGCATAAATTTAAATATGGAGAGTAAACAGTGAAGTGTTAGTTTGTTAGCGCAGCACTGAAGCTCCTGGATTGGATCCTGTTATATGTAATGTAGAAGAGAAATGCTCAATTACTCCGGTGTGTGTGTGTGCATGTGTGTGCGCGTGCTATGCTAATAATTCCATGGAGGGTCGAGGCAATCAAAAACCTCTCACTTCTAATCAGCGTCACACCGAGCAACACACACACACACAAACACACACACGCTAACGGTTATAAACCAGTTTGACAATGCCAGTATGGTGCGAGAACACGATACACACCTAACAAATGCACACACACACACTTACTGCATGTTTAGTTTACGTTACACACACACACACACGCTGCAGCGTAGATAAATGAGGAAATAAACGACAGGACAGACAGATACACCTATCAAATAGAGGCGAGAAGCAATCTGTTTTACATTAGTTAAGTGAGCTGTCTCACACACACGTTGTGCAAACACACACTTTGCAGCCGTCCGTCTCTTTCCTGGTCTCTGATGTGATCTGGGGTTTGCTGCCTTCAGCTCAGACAGGAAGAAGAAAAGAGGGTAAACAAAAAAAAAAGGGAAATAAAGAACTAGATAAACAAAACAAAAAGAGAACAAAAAATAAAACCAGAACAAGCAAAGTTCACGTCTTTAAGCTGCTGTTTCTTTCCCTCCGACCGGATCAATAGCCGCCGTTCACCCGCCCGTCTGCAGGATCCGGCCTCTGTTGTCTCGTCCCGCTGAAACACTGAGTGACATCAACCACACGTCATCGATCCGAGCGAGGGGGCTGCGAGGACGACCTGCCGCCGGCCGAGGCTGCTGCAGCGGCGAGTGGGTAGATTTCATTCAGATATTTTCACTGTCTGTTTATCACAGTACGAGAGCGGCGGAGTGGAATCTGTCAGGTCGGCCTCGCGCTCTTTGAATGGCCAACAGCTGCTCAACTCAAACTTTATTTATACAGCACATTGCACACACAGACTTAGACACAGACTGTTTTGAAAAGTGAAGTTGTTAACCTGGGTTTAAAAGCGCTCAGTGTCGAGGCCTCTCAGGTCCTGAAGGACGATGTTCCATCTACTGTTCCCCCGCTTTGGTATTTGTATGAGGAACAGTTTAAAGACCCTGTCGGTCGACCTGAGAGTTCTTGCTGGTTTGTATGTGATCAGCATGTCTTTGGGCTGCAGGAGCACTGCAGGAATGCAGGACAGGGTTTATACCTCTGTCAGCAGTCTGTCTCACTGCCTGTCAAACTCATTTTAACCTCTGAAAACATCTTCTCCGTCTCAGAGACTATTAATGATTTCTAACAGCTCATAAACAGACTCATTTACTCATTCGGCAAAAAAAATCTGCTTGAATTTAACTCGAATTAACATGAAACGGGCAAACAGCAACGCAATTTCAAAACACCTCGCCTGGAGCGTTTTTGTCAGAGAAACCACAGTATTTCAATTTAGCATGTTTCTGTTTGATCTCTGATCACATATCCTGCTCATTTTATGCTTCAGTACAGTAAATATACCACAGATTTCTCCTTCAACGCGCAGATTCATGCACAGGCCGGCCTTGGCTGCATATTGACCAGAGTCTGACTATTTTTAATCATTTAAAATTGCTTCAGAGAAAAGAGCCCTGACCCCTGCCGGCACCGTAGTAAGCACCGAAAGAATTGAAGCAGCTGAGCGGGTGGATGTGGGCCACGTCGTGACTGATTTTGATGATGAAATCGGACAATCGAGAAAATGATTATTAAAGAAAAGGAGGACACCTCGGCGAGGTCACTGCTGCGACTTGTCAGAGTAAGAAAACTACAGTCAGTGTCTCTAAATGTTGATGTTGATGACTTTGCCTGCAACCAGTGGCAGCAGAAACTGGGTTATCATAGACTGAATTATCTTTGCCTGATATCCATAGAAAGTGATTCTCTGCAGAGATGGGATCTTAACTTCCTTATTAAGATGTTCTCTGTCAGAAACAACAAGCAGGAACAACTTAAAAGGGGAGAAATATGTATTTGTGACTGTGCTGTTGCATTATTGCTGTTATTATGCTCTGCTGCTGCTATATTTATTGTATTTTTTATGTTGTTTTTTTTGTTGAGGTATTGCACAGTGGTTCGATTTGTGACTCTGTGAGGAAGCTGTGATTCTGCCTCAGTAGAACAGGATGTTCCGTAGCTGCTTGTAGTTTGATTTAGAAAGTTAAAAGCTGCAACCAGCCTGCAGATGCATCGAGAACTCTGTTTTTTAAATCTGTATCATTGCTGTTTATAGTCGGGGTGTGAGTGTGCCAGTGTGCCCCAGGTGCGTACGTGTGGGCCGCACTTTTACAAATGGCACTAAATCACTCTTTGATGAGTGCTGCATGCAAATATCTTGTCTTTGAATATAGGTCAAAGTTTTTTTGCATTCTTTTACGCAGCATCCGAGTATTTTTGGAATAGGGGGGTTTGTAATTTTCTGAACTAGTCCGACTGTAAGTGCGAGACAGGAGCTCTTCTTCTCTCTCTGCGGTGAATCCAAACTCTATTCGATTGGCAGAATTCCTGTCTTTCTTGTGCTTTGAAGAGCCCTCTTCTGAGAAAACTTACTGTACTCCTTCTATCCCTCCATCGCTCTCTTCTTCTCTCGCTCTCAAAAAGTAATTTTCAAGGCACTTGTGTGTCATTTCATGCACCTGCAACCTTGTATAGCACTTGAGAGTCAGTAGGAGGGTTGAACTGAGCGCTGTGGTACTTTGTCTCCTCGATCTCCTCTGGCTTTGATTGTACCTCATTTATTCATCACTTTGGAGAGAAGCATCAACCAAATCAACATGTTAATGTGTTAAAGGTCTAGTATGTAAGATTTACGGGGGGTTATTGGCAGCGGTAGGCCAACAACTCCTGTTTTCTGCAACGTAAAATGACAAATTTCACCCATGAAGTCTGGTTGGTTTGGAGAGAATATTTCCTTTATTCAACAGCTGTCTGAATATAGTACATTTCTTAGCTTCCTACACTGGTACTCCTGCTGCTTCTCCAAACTTTTGGGGTCAGAAATATTAAAACTACCCCTGTAGTTATGCCATCTTGTTGCACCCTCTTCTTCTGCCATGGTTTAATGGTTTTCCAACTAGAGAATTGGTGCCACCTGCTGCTTATCTCAATGAACTAGCTTCTGACATGAAGTGGTCACTCAGAGTGCAGATACCCGCCAGGAAAGATGTAATGAAGCACCTACTGCAATGCCACCACAACCAGCGGAGCTCTGCAAAGTTCTACCAACATTAACGTGACCTCCGAATGCAGCGTCCCCGAGCTGAAGCAAGATTTCAAACTGAAGCAGTTGTTGATCGCTTGCGGTCCCTCGTCGCCGATTAAGAAGTGATCATTTGTGGCAAGTTTGAAGAATCTCTCTCAAGGCGTTCTTGACATATTGCGTTCAAAAGAACGAGATGGACATGAGGTCAGAGTGACCTTGACCTTTGACTTTTGACCACCAAAATTTAATCCGTTCGTCCTCGAGTCCAACTGGTCAGTTGTAGATGGATAGTAGACAGAAACTAGCCTGCATTCAAATGTTCTCTTGCAGATTCACTCAATATTCAATTAAAGTTTGCATCACATTTGGATAAAAACATGGCGATTGTTTACAACAGCTGATCAAGTGTTGTTCTGCTCTTTCAGCCGAGGAAGCCGACAGAGACACTAATAAAACATTACAGAGCAAACAATAGTTAAAAGTTCTGCCTGTGAAACCCCCCCCACGCTACACCGAGCTACGCTACGTCCCACCACACCTCAGCACTCATCACACTCTGTTTACATCAAACACACACACACACACACACACACCATCAGTGAATCAGATGAGCACAGACGCGGCGAGCCTCTGTTTGTTGGCTGCGTATTGACCACAGGATGCTCCGTCAGTCTGAATCTACGTCTCCGTCTCTTTTATGCAGCGCGACTATGAATCATGGATGGATTTGTGCTTTCAAGGAATTTGAAATATTGATGTTTGGATCTCTGTGTGTTCAGCTTTAAATCTGTTCTCCCTCTGACACACTCACTTCTCTTTTTATATTTCTTCTTCTTCTTCTTCTTCTTCTTCTTCTGCTGCTAGATTGGTGTCAAGCACAGACACACACATACACACACTCTCACACACGGTCTATCTTCCTAACAAGTGATACACATTCATTACATTTTCTGCCCACTGTGTGTGTTCTCTGCACTTGACACCAATCTACCCCGAGGCAGAAGAGTGTGCCGCCCACTTAGATCTCTCTTTCTCTCTCCCCGCTGTCTTCCACCTTGATCCAGTTGGCTGAAATAGGACTCTAATTGGCCGTGCAATGTCAGAGAAGACTGTGTGTGCGCATGTTATACAGAGTGTGTCTTGACTTTGTCCAATAAAGACGCAGTCTGATATTCTAAAGTCGAGCCGCTGCCCCCTATAGGCTGCAGCGTTCATTAAACATCATGGAGGTGTTGGACGCATCGATTCGTCTCGGGGCGAAAACAAAAAAGAAAGTTTGTCTTTGTGGCGACGCAGGAGGAAATAAAAAGGGTTCAAGTACCCACAGTTACCACACTGTAAAAATACTCCACTACACTACTGAAGAAAGGGTTTGTCAGGGGTTCTTTGTCAGACTAAGGGTTCCATTTTTTAAAGAAATATTTCTTCAAGGACTGTTGAAAGTGTGGATGTTAAAATATATTTACTCAATTTAAAAAATAAATAATAATGATTGTAACATAAGTTGTTAAAAAGATGGATGGGATCATTTTTTTGACTCATCTGTAGACAATATGGTTCTTCATAGAACCTTTAGAAGAGGGTTATTGGTGCAACACTTATAAATATAAATGATTTGAGATCCCTCTGAGTGGATTCCAGATGAAAACCTTGGAATATAAAAGGGTTCTCTGTAGAACCCCTCTGGATAGGTTCTACATGAATCATTTGGAATATAAAAGGGTTCTGTGTAGAACCCCTCTGAATGGGTTTGTGGATCCCATGGCATCTAAAAGGGCTCTCAGTAGAACCCCTTTTAACTAATTCTACATGAAACCCTTAGAATATAAAAGGGTTCTTGGGAGAACTTCTCTGAATAGGTTCTTCGTGGATCCCTTGGTATCTAAAAGGGTTCTTGATAGAACCTCCCTGAGTGGCTTCTGGTTGAAACCCTTGGAATACAAAAGGGTTCTCTTGTTTTGGGGTTTTATTCAGAACCTTTCCATCTTCTAAGGCTGCTAACCAGAACCCACCTCAGGGGTTCTACTGTTAACTCCTTTATATTCCAACTGTTTCATCTAGAACCTACCCGGGGGCTCCACCTAAAACCTCTTTGGGTTTTGTCTAGAACCCACCTAGGGGGTTCTACTGAGAACATTTTTATATTCCAAGGGTTTACTCAACAACCTACCCAGGGGGCTCCGCCAAAAAACCCTTTTATAGTCCAAGGGTTTTATCTAGAACCCACCCAGGGAGGTTTTACTGAGAACCCTTTTATATTACGGTACAAAGAACCCTTGACTAAAGAATTTTAGGATTTTAACAATCCTGTAAAAACTCTTTCTTCCAGAAAGGGTTCTTTGAATGAAAAAAAACCTTGATGTACCATTTCTTCAAACAAGGGTTGTTCAGAATCAAATGGTCCTTGGTAGAACCTCAACCCTTCAGGAAGAACCCTTTGGAACCCTTATTTCTAAGAGTGTACATGTATTAATCCCTTTAGTTCACGGATAGGAAAGATGAGACCTTCCTCATTTGCCTCCATCAGCCTGTGGACTGATGTTAAAGAACGTGGGAGGGTTTTTACGGGAACATTCTCTGCGGTTCCCCTTCAGCGCTAACAGGGTGCATCTCTAGCTAACGTTCTCTTAGAAACGGACTCAGCTGATGTCAACAAACCACCGGCACCCACCACAACAACAGGTTTGGGCGACTGGACGAATATATCTACCTGTAATTGGCTTTTACCATCACCGGTTGTGTTTTTGGGGGCGATTTTTTGGGGATTTTATTTTGCTAATTTAATGGTCTCAGCCACAGAGTTTCATTCAGTGGCAGAGGAGACACCCACAGAGCCGAATAATGAGCGAGAGCTCAGCCAGTAATTTCACATCTAACTCTGTGAATTTAAGGGTATTTTCACCAAACCAGAGTCGGTGATTGTTGGAACAGTGGAAAGACAAACTTTTCTAAACAAAATTTGTTTGTTTTTTCTGTCGAATTTGAATGAGGTTTGTGTTACGATGGGTTAACAAGGCAGTTAAAGCTCATCTCAGTTCTGTAAAAGTGAGAAACATGAATTCAGAAGGCGTACGCTTGTATTTTCCTGTTTAATGAGGAAAATAAGTGTGAGAATGTTTCTTTTCTTGACACTGTGAGTTTGTTTTATTTATTGGACAAAGTGAACATCAGCCTACAGGGAACACAAGGACCCCTTACAAGATAGAAAACATACCAAGAATTTGTTTTTGGTAACATTTCTCCTTAGTTATGTGAAAAACCAGCACAAGAAGAATGTATCTGGATTATTTTAGTGCATTAAGAAATATTTTCACCATGTCAACGCAGAGACGAAGACCTTTAAAATGATCAGTACCAACTCTGTAATTCCACTTTTGTGGTGTTAAATTGTTCTTTAAGGATTTAAATATATGGAATATATGTCATTTATTAAATGTTTTGCTTGCAGCCTTGTCCCAGACATGAATTCACAACAAACACAATTTAAAAATGTGTTAAAAACCCTTTGACATCTAAAACTAAAATACCTTCTGATAAAAAATGTGCTGTTAAAGTCTTTTTTAAATGAAAATGTTTGCCCTTTAAAGTGGTATCTGTTCCTTCAACTCCAATTTTTCATGATTTAATCAGCCATAAAAAGGGTCAGTTATACCCCGAGGACTCCTGTATCACTTCCTGGTTTAAAAAGAGGTGAAAACTGCTCAAGCTCGGGTAAACTTTCTATTTGTTTTTACTACAATTCAAAAGAAAAAAAAGCTGTTCTCTACAAAAATGATTTATTCATTCAGTTAATTCACTCATTCTTGAGAATTGGGACAAACCTGTATTTTGTGGAGGTTTTGATTTTTATACTTCAATTATGTTGGAAAATATATATTTAATAGATGAAACTCTGCAGCCTCCCAGTGATGATTTTCTTTTTTGTTAAATGTAGACGTAAACTCCGTCAGAAAGAAAATCTGATGTCTTACAAAGCTGACAAAATGTTAATTTTTATTTAGTTTTGATTTAGACAAATCTGATAGCAATATTATTTAATAAATTTGTCTAAAAATAGAAAGTTTATCAGCACTTGAGCAGTTTTCCCGCCTTTTCTTTTTTTTAAACCAGGAAGTGAGACAGGGGTCCTTCGGGTATAGCGGACCTTTTTGTGCCTGATTAAATCATGTTTTTGTGAGAGAAAACAAAAGCCCAAAATTTTCTTTAATAACAAATATTAAAACAAAGCTGATTATCAAATATTATCAGTAGGTATTGTTAGTTTTAGATTTTGAAGCTTTTAACACATTTTTGCCTGGAACAAGGCTGATGTCTGACACATTTCATATATTACATATTTTATAATAAATCCTGAAAGAATTAATTTTTATTTTTGGGAGGACATGATTTGTCCCAATTCTCAAGAATGTTTGATCTGAAAACTTGTCAAAATATCAGAAAAACAGCCTGTTTTCAGCTCTGTGGCAGTTCATCTTTCTGCTGATGCAGGAGGGTTTTTTAAAGAGTTTATTTAGGTTAAGAAGTTGAAGAATTCTCCACATGCTTCTGTCCCTGTGATGTAGTTTGCTGGACCAAAGTGTTGGGCAGATGAACAGAGTGACTCACATCGCCGTCCCATCGCCTCGAGCCGGACAAAAGCATTGACCAGCGAAGCATCTGACAGAGGGAGATAAAAGCTAGCAGTTAGCTCCGCTGAACATGACATAAATCTGACAGAACACACACATATACACACTTTTACCGTGTGTGTCAGATAACAGATCGTTTTAAAGGAGACTTTTACTGCTGAGAGCACTCACACACACTCACACACACACACACACCTGTCTCTT